>JAPVRG010283147.1:3088-18155 GCA_029783565.1 Rhagoletis cerasi
ATCCACAAAACTCAAAAAAAGTGCTTTGTGTACTTTTTGTTCAACAAAACTTTGGCGTAACTTATTACTTATAAACATGCAAGAGATTGTTATTATAACAAAACAGCTTTCGTTTTAAAGTGTTGAGTTTTATTCAAGAACAAGATTTTAAAATATTTCACAAATTTTTAAAAGTCAATGTGAGTGATGGGTCTGCGTGGTTGTAATAAGAGAAGTAATGTTAGGTTCAATTGACGTCATTCTTATTTGGATATATGTACGCCCAGTCCGTTTCTGTATATTTTTTTAAATTGCAGCATTGTACAAAATCCAGTCTTTTACAAAAAGGTGATTGAAAATGGAATTAAGAATAGCACACAATACATTATGTTGCTGAAGTGGAACTCGGTGGAACATTATTCTTCAAAGTTTTGATGTCCCTTTTAATTTTTTACTTGCAAATTTTATATAGTAACACAGTAAAGCTTTAGCAAAGAATTTCCCGTTAAATTCCATTAATTGCAAAAAAAAAGATGCGATAAACATAACAACGGTGTTGCTATTCACTTGACAAATATAACAAGATGAAAACCATTTGAAGCCATGGGCCCGTAGTTATAGTCAACATAAAGTCGACTCTAAGGTTAAAAGCAGCTTTTTATGACAGATATCCCATTGAAAATTATTTCAAAAAGCTGCTTTTAATTTTAGAGTCGACTTTATTTTGACTATAACTACAGGCCATGGACTTTAAATGAAATTCAACTTTCGTTTATTTTGTTTGTCGTCTATCATCCGCTAGCGCACCACCTTTGGAGGCCTCACCTACCACTGGTGGTGCGCGTACCACAATTTGAGAAACGCTGTTCTAGACTATTTAGGCTCTCAAGTAACTGGTACCCCTATAAATCAAAATACATACATACTCTCTTCGAAAGTAGAGCATTAAGCAGTATGAGAATTGTTGTCTTATAACGACTATCTCTACTGAACATTGTATAAATTTGACTGAGATACCGAAAGCGTCTTCTGGAAAAATGTTTGAAGAAAAAACGAGATCCAGGACCTTTCGAAAATAATACAGTCTTTTTTTCAATAGCAATTGATTAACAGCATCGCAAAGCGCCTTCAAAGAAATAAAGTTCATTACTACCTTAATCTGAACTAAAATGCTTAGTAGACTAAAATGTCCAGCTTCCTCAAACTTACTTGTAACTATCTTTCAGGCGTGGTTGCGACTAATGCTTGTATTATTGGACTTTGGAATTCAAGGTATGCTGGTATCTTCAGTGCTCATTACCAACAGAGCCTTGGTTTTAAGTTAGCCGAAGATATTCCAGATCAGTATGGTTATCATATACGATCCTATACAGCTCCAACTCTGCTTAGTTGGCCAACCATGAATTTCGGCAATTCTGCATTTGTTTTCCCTCAGCCGCACCTCGCTTTTTCCTCCACTGTAAGTTCGAATTGATAAGAAATTCAAGCCTACTAGTTGCGACCGAACCGGGAAAGAGGAGAGCACATGAACTGCCTCCTCGCTTTCTGAGAATCCGCACTCTCGCGGTAGAATGGTGTTTTATGTACTTTACTGCCTCCTGAATTGCAAACCTCTGTGCATGGAAAACGCTTGCATAGTCCGGTAGGCACATGGTTAGCTTCAAATTGAGTTGCTCAATGAGAATCATTCCGCAATCCAAATTTAATCCTACTGTAGAGACCAGCGATGGGGACCGTTTCGAAAAAACCGGTTTGCATTTATTCACAGTTTTTCATTCCGGTTTTAAACCGTTTAAAAAAATCAAAACAAAAAACCGGGTTTTCGGTAAACCGAACTTTAACTTATTGTATTTTTTGAATTGTTTGAATTTCAACGCAGCGAGTTTTGAACCGCTCGCCTCATTTTGCATTTATTGTACTTCATACTCTCGATTACAAATCTAAAAGAAAAGGAATATGAACAAATTCGCTTATATGAAAATGCCTTCCCGGAGTGTTCTTATATATTTTTTGAATACAAAAACACTATACAATATAATTTAGTTTTACTTCAACTTCTTTTTTATTTATTTCCAAAAAATTTCACTAAGGGCCGGTGTTTCAAAGGCTGGTTAACACTAACTGCAGGATAAACATCGTTATCGATATAACAGGGAGTCGATAACAATGGTTCTCCTGCAGTTAGTGTTAACCATCCATTGAAAACCCGTCCCTAAATGGCGCAAAATTGCGAAAATACAAGCAAATAGTGGCTGCACATTATAGTTGAAGTCGAAAGCTCGGTTCTCGGTTTTTTGAAAAAAAAATTCGATTAAAACCAACTCTGATAAATAGATCGAGAAAACCGAAATTCCCAAATAAAACACCGGTTTTTTTCTAAACACCGATTTTTTCGCCATCCCTAGTAAAGACAGCCATCCCTCGAAACAATGGGTACCTTCCCCAATCCAATCACTCCGGCTAAGAAAAGGTGTGCCGGGATTGTGGTTGGTCCAGGCCCTTACATGAAGGCTATAAAACCGAATGACCTTAATTTCCAGTGTCCCAAAGCCCGCAAACTAATTGCTCTAGTATTAACTGAATTTTCGATAAAACTAGCTGTCGGTAATAAATGGAGCAGAAAATTAAGTATCTCCGTTGGGCAAGATCTCATTGCACCCATTGTGCCAAAAGGGCCGGTTACCAGACCAGCGGTGCATATGAAAGTATGGGGCGGACTATAGCCGTGTAGATCAGACCGGACCACCTTAAAAGCAAACAAAAAAAGTTCGCCATACATCCCTGAGCCTTAAGTAGTTTTGCAAGGCAATGTCGATACTTTTTTTTTGCTGAGCCTAGGGGTCGCCTTTTTAAATTTTTCGTTGACACCTACATTTGGAAAAAGGAACATTTTTTAAGTAGTTCTACTGAAATAATTGAATCCCTTCCTTAGCAAAAGTTTAGGGTGGTACGTTAGTGTCCTAAGAACTCAGATCTGATGGCTAAGTACGAGAACGGGGTACGTGAGGTCAATGAGCTTTGGAACAAAACAAATTGCCTTTTCGAAAAAAGAACATCAATGTATCATTCTTTAAGGCCCGACTGTAATTATTCATTTATTTATTAATAAGATCCGACTGCAAATGCCGAAGGTATGGCGAAAAATGTAAAAAGGCGATCCCTACGTTCGGCAGAAAAAAATTTAAATTGCCTTTGAAAAATACTTTAGATTCGAAGATACCTCCAGTGTATAACACCGTGCGACAAAAATCAAAAAATTTCAAAACACACGAAACAATCAATATACTCACAAAACTAGGGGCCAAGTATAGTGAAACTGCGCTTTTAGTTTTTCTCCTTGACGTCAGGATTTTTTATAAAAGGACATTGAAATTTCAAAGATGTAATTAGTTCAAGAAATTATTTAAAAATTTCAGTGTAATGTAGAATAATATTAGTGCCAAATGAAAGATAAAGTTCTCTAGAATTCAACAAAATTAAATCTGTTTGGCCTCATTTGTAAGGGCAGTTTTCTCCGGATCTACGCTAAGAGAACAATTTCTGTCCAATGTGCCTACTTTCTTTAGAGCGTTTATATCTGAAGGAAAATTTACCTGATACAGAGGTATGATCCATGGCCGTTTGTAGCAATCAAGTTTTGCTCCTTTAAGTGCTTTTTGTATAGATTAAAAATTAAAACAAGTAAAGAAGTCTAAGTTCGGGTGAAACCGAACATTAAATACCCGGCGCACGTATGAAACATCGTTATTTTCACGATGCTGAAACCTACCGTTACGTGGTAAACAGGGGTGGTTTTTCCCCTGTTACAAACATTTCCGATAATATGCTCAGTTAGACATAAAGAAGTAATTTAGCTTGCTTGGTAGAAATTGATAAAACGGTTTCAGATATAAACTTAAGTATTCATGAGTGGACGCTGTCACGCCTATTTTCAAAAAGTCCATAAATATCTTACTTCTTGCTAAGAGATTGTTGTGAGTACCAAATTTGAGTAAATTACCGTTATAAAATTTCGAAATATCGAAGTTTTTATATTACTGAAATTTTCCTTTATATGAAAAGAGGGCGTAATCTTAGCCCGATTTTAAACATATTCAACAGCTTGCTATTTTGTGTGAAGTATATTAATCATACCGAGTTTGGTAGAAACAGATAAAACGGTTACACATAGTCCTAAGTGGGCGGTGCCACGCCCATTTTCACAAAAATTTGTTTTAATCGTACTACTTGTTAAGGAATTATTGCAAACATAAATTATGAGTTAATTAGCTTCAGTAGTTACCGATTTATCACAGATTTCGTATTTCTGTAAATTACCGTTATATGAAAATTGGGCGTGGTTATTGTCCGATTTCAAAAATTTTCGAACTCTTTCTCTGTTGGACCAAGATTAATACTTGTGCTAAGTTTGGTAGAAATTGGTAAAGCCGTTACCGAGATATACATATATATCCAAAAGTGGGCGTGGCTACGCCCATTTTTCAAAACTTTCTTATTACCCGTTAAAAAATCATTGCAAATATAAATTTTGAGTCAATAAGCTTCAGCAGTTACTAAAATATCGAAGGTTTTGTATTTCTGCCAACTACCGTTATATGGGAGGTAGGCGTGGTTATAGTCCGATTTCAAAAATTTTCGACCATTTCCTATGCTGGACCAACATTAACGCGTGTGCCAAGTTTAGTAGAAATTGGTAAAGCGGTTACCGAGATATACATGTAAATCCATAAGTGGGCGTGGCTACGCCCCTTTTCCAAAAATTGATAATATTATTATTATTCGTTAATATATCATTACAAATGTAATTTTTGAGTCAATCAGCTTCAGTAGTTACCAAAATATTAAATTTTTTGTATTTCTGGAAATTACCGCTATATGGGAGGTGGGCGTGGTTATTGTCCCATTTCAAAAATTTTCAACAGGTATCTATGTTGGACCAACATCAACCCTTGTGCCAAGTTTGGTAGAAATACATATAATTCCATAAGTGGGCGTGGCTACGCCCCTTTTTCAAAAATTTATAATATTCTTATTTCTCGTTAATACATATATCATTGCAAACATCAAATTTGAGTCAATAAGCTTCAGTAGTTACTGAAATATCGTAGTTTTAGCATTTTTCGAAAAAAAACCGTTATATGGGAAGTGGGCGTGGTTATTTTTCGATTTCGCCCATTTTCAATACCAACCTACCTTGGGTAAAGGGCAACCTACATACCAAATTTCATTAAGATATCTCAATTTTTGCTCGAGTTATCGTGTACACGGACGGACGGACGGACGGACAGACAGACATGGCTTAATCGATTTCTCTTTTAATTTTGAACATTTTGGGATATATATGTCTATATCGATCTCGATTCCTTTAGGCTGTTACAAACAACCGATATGTGAACCAACTTAATATACCCTTGTGCACAAGTGCGCTCGGGTATAACAATAGAAACTAAATTTTAACAGTCACCTAAGCCATGATTGTTATATCATAGCCGTTACGTACCCTGAAAAAAAATTAATTTCTTCGCACATAGTGAAGAATTGTCAAGCAAATGAAATGAACTCAAATCTAATAATAGCCTGCATTCACAAAAATTACATGATATTAGCCTTTAGATGCACATAGCCAACTTAAAGCAGCTGCCAACAACAAATCCCTTAGAATAATTACTACTCCATTAATGGCACTAAATATTGTGTTTCACTTCGAAACCACAAACTAAAACAAGTTTATGCAACACCAAATACCAGGAATCATTACATATATCACCCATACTTATTTTCCTTAGGCTTAACGCGCGCCCATACACACACATACACCCACAAACGCACAGCGAAACAAAGCCTCACCGTAGAAGGAAAAGTAATAAAATTTTCATTATTGCAAATTTTCACCTACAATTCCACTTTCTGATGTTATTAACCTCAACCAGCCCAGCGGTGGGTGTGCAAGTAACCTGAGACGGAGATTGTCTGACACATAACAACAAAGCACACACACACATCACACAGCGAAACATAAAAAAGCGCACACCTAAATATTATTGTTTTAGTTGCTGCAATCGGTATTTGGACGCGGCGGCCAGCTGCTGGACATTGCACTGGATTAGCCAGCAAACTGTGCCACATGCGATAGCAGCAAAGAAGCTGGCCAAGGAAAGGCGATTACGTCATAACGGGGCACAGTGACGATGAGAGTTAGACCAATCGACAGGCGAACAGACAAAAGCAAAGACAGCCAGACGATTGGGCAGAACAACCACCACTGCCTTCATTTAAACGTTTCAGTTTACTTGCGGTTGCACTGATTGTGCGTGGCATCCTGAAAGTTTGCTCTACTCCAGCGCACCGAAGCTGGTTGGTTGCAGAGCGCGCGCCCGCGCCCCAATCAGTGGCGCATGCGCGAATTCGATTGTGTTGCGCCAATTGAGTTGCATGTGACTGTTTTTTCCCCCTCAAAATCATTTTCATTTTCATTTGAGCCACTTTTACTACTGGCAAAATGCTGACTACTTGAACTGTTAGCAGACAAATGTTACGTATATAATAAAAATCTTGTAATGTTTTCGCGTATTTAATGCGCATAAGTGTTTAGTTTTTCGTATACCCACGTTTTTTTTTAACTTTTCTATTTTTTAGCGAGTTTTGCAACAAAATACAAATTAAACTGGTTCTACGGGTGTGTGCTGGTCAGCAAATGGCTTTCAATGCATGCGGGCGCACTTACATACAAATGCCTATGTTTGTGTATGAGATTGTCTGTTAGCATGTAGATATGTAATGCAGCGCAATTGAAAGCAGGAAATGCCAAAGCATCTGTGCAGTCGCCCGACTTTTGTTTAGCCGTTTGAAGCAAAAACATAAAAAATTGCAATTGGAGCGCGTGTAATAAGTGCGTCCACTACGACAGCAGCAACATTGATGCATTTTTTTTTTCTTTTTTCAATTTCGAATGATGACGCGTATGAGTAAAAATAGTGCCGTGAAAGTGGAGATCAACAGACGCAATCAATAGAGTATATTAAGTTTAATCTAGTTTAAATCATGATTGAATGTAAGCTGGTTTGAAATTCGCGTAGTATAACAATTCACTCTAAATAAAATATTTATGCATGCATATGTATTAGGGTGTTCGATTATTCGCCTTTTTCGTTAACCAGTTAACATATTTTCTATACAACAATACTTACTGCTTGTCAGAAGTCACGACCAATATTACAATACAACTGTTAAAAATACTTAGATATAATTTAGTTTAGGAATCAGTAAAGCAAAATAAGTTCGAAATACTTTGGATTAAAATTTAAAAAATAAAATTAAATTAGTGAAAAATTCACAATTTATGGAATTACAGATCTTAACAAGATAAGATTGCTAAAACAACAGTCCTTGGTGGGGAAAAACTCCATTATCTAGAACCGGCTGTATTGGGAATGAGAATGCGCAATCCGCTGAACCGAACCGACTATACATACACATATATATGTAAAATATATTATAGACAGGTCTTGAAGGGCATTCATTTTGAATCAATCAACACCTTCAGCACATCTAACATGCGTCTCCCTACAGCCCAAACCCTCTGAATGCGAATGAAAACAACATGTAGTCAATTCACTGATTTAGGCAGAGTTTAGTAAGCTGCTGCAACAAAAACAACGGATATACATATATTTTCCTTCGGTTCTCCTTTAATTTTTTAAGTAATTTTCTTTAGTGGGAAATTTTCCAGTATTTAGGTATAAAATTAATAAATATTTTCTAGTTCAATTTTTATGTCTAGAAATTCTACTTTAAACTAGGTGTATATCCGATTTATGCGATTATAAAAATCCGTTTCAATCGGTATTCGAAAAATTAAGATTTAGAAAAACCGCGTAAAATTATTAAAAAAAGGGTGGCAACCGTTTTGGAAAAACCAAGTTAACCACCCTAATATGTATGTATATGCTGTAAAGCGTTGTTTGAACTCGAAAGGAGCGACAACAGAAATCTCCAAAGAAAAATAATTGTTTTTCAAAACATCGGCAAAAATTAAAAAATTTCAAAACACACGAAAAAACCAAAATACCCGCGAAACTAGGGCCTAATATAATAAAACTGCGTTCTTAGTTTTTCTCGCTGCCGTCAGAATTTTTTTTAAAGGACTTTGAGATTTCAAAAATATTAATATGTAATTCAAAAAATTACTTAAGAAATTCAGTGCCATAAAAATTGGGTACGAGTACCAAATGAAAGAAAAAATTCTGTAAAATTAAAAAAAAAAAAAATTTTTTGGTTCGCAAGGACGCATAGGATTTGAAAATGCCCTTTTAATAATTTTTATTTTTTTATCCTAATAAAAGGGATGCAATTCGAGGATCTGTTTACGTGTCTTTAACATATAATTTAAAAAAAATAAATATTGCGAATTTTCAAGGATATTCAAGGATAAAATTTTAGAAAGACATTTTCATTACCTCTTCTCTCTCATACATACATAAAAATATTTAGTCTTTTTCAATTCTACAGAATTTTCTCTTTCATTTGATACCCATATTATTATTCTTCATTGCACTGAATTTTTTAAGTAATTTTTTGTATTAATCATATTTTTGAAAATTCAAAGTCCTTTTAAAAAAAACTTTTGACGTCAGAGAGAAAAACTAAAAACGCAATTATACGATATTTTGTCATTAGTTTTGCGAGTATATTGATTTCCTTGTGTGTAAAATTTAGTGTAGCACGGTGTAATCACTCCTTAAAATGCTTGATAAAATCAAAAAAAAAAAAGATACATATGTGGATCAGCTTTAATTTACTTAATGCTAATAAGCTCTGTAACTAAGAGCCATCTAATGCTTTAAGAGTCTAAAATGCTGAGGATCATAGATAAGGGCCAAGCTTCCATTTTTGAATTTCACTTCCCTAAAAGAACGGACTGTGGGGTTTACACCATTTCAAGCAAGTGATAAATCTAGGCCGGAGTGGCTCTTAACAGCAGCTAGACAGTGAGGCAGGAGAGGAGTACTGCGATCAGTCTAGCCATCGGTCGAAGAGCGAAGAATAGGAAATTTTCCCTGGCTCTCCAAAAAGGTTCTCGAGACATTAATAACGGCGTATTGGCCTGCTGCACTACGAAAAATATGCTTAAACTTATTGGGGAACCATTTTCTTAAGGACCTGCGCTGTCGCAGTGGAAACGCTGTTTGGATTTACCAGAAGATTCGCCAATATTTCGTGATAAGTAGGTTTCCGGAAATATTGATAAGAGCAAGTCGTCCAACTTAACCTGATATAACTAAATCATAAACTTCGGAAAAAAATATTCGCAACTCAGTCCTATTTGGCTGATTTTAAAAAACTTAAATTTCATCTAGAATGAAATTCCCCAAAACTTAGAAGTATGACCATACCTCGCAACTGTGAGCGCTGCTTTCTTCACCTTAATTAATGAGAATGAGACAAAGATATGCTGACAATGCAAAAACGACCCCTTGTATTGGTATCTACTAGGGTGTTCGAATATTCGGCCTTTTTCCAAACCCGGTTTTAGAGTTATTCGATTCCGGTTTTCGAAATTAAGAATAAACATAGTCCTCATACAGTGAAAATGCTTATATTGGTACGAAGCCATTGCCAAAAATTACAATAAAACTATTAACAGTAAAGATAGATTTTATTTAGGAAGAAGCATAGCAAAATAGGTTAAATTTTTTTTAGACAAAAGTAAAATAAAACTGAAAAATTCACGTTTGGTCTTATTTTACCATTTTTTTATTCCTTTATTGCATTTTTTCTGATTTTTTTCGGATTTGAGCAGTGCTCTTTCCGCCGTAGTCGCGTGCCTACTACCCATCGTTCAATTTCTTTTCCCACCAACATAAAAAAAAAAATTTCAAATAGCCATAATTCTGCCATAAAGCAGCTTTTTGGGAGGCGGAGTAATCTTTCCAACATCAAGAAGCAGAATACGAATAGGAGGAGAAGCTCGGCCAAACACGTAGAAAATGTTTAAGCGCCAAACAATGTATTGTTATGAAATATGATAAACTGTTCATCCCCAAATTACATAGGATATAATTTTAAAACTAATTAGGGGTTTTCCTTAAACTGGAAAAAGCCTTGAAAACTTCAAAAACTCAAAACTTTTATTGAGGGATCAAGATTTGTATGAAATGAAAAAACCAGGTTGATCGATAAAAAATCCGGTTTATTCGATATTCAAAAAATCAAGATTTCAAAAAAATCGCCTATAGATATAAAAAAAACCGGTGGAAACCGGTTTGGAAAACCCGAGTCAATCACCCTAATTGGTACACACTTCACTGTCTACTTAAGAACAAACACTAAAGCTTCGACCTCAAGATCATTCCACACGACGATTTTTCGTTCATAAGTTAGATATATGACCCTATAGATCAAGCTTAGTGGATGTAAGGATGAATATATTAAGTTTTACGATGAAAAAAAACTACAACGCATGGGCTTGATTGGACAAGTCGAACATATGGGCAAAAGTAAAGTTTTTGTCGTACACAATGAAAGTATCAAGTGCAGAAGGATATGTCTATTCCGTGAGTTGCGCGCTTAATACTGCAGAGCACAGGACGGTCGGTCATCAAGCTAGCCCTGGGATTACCCTCAGCAGGATAACCAGACGCTGTTCGCTGGATGGAGGGCTTAGGATGTTCGGTATTAGCATCGCAAGCTCCTCGGCATGCTTCACTTTGGTGTGACGAACTTAAAATAGCCCGTACCAGGAAGTGCCTTCGCACTCTTGTTGGTAGGTGCAGTTGCAACTGTTGAACGCTTTGTTGTGGTGAGTAGTTCCGTACCTTTAAGTGTTTTTTTCTGCCTCTTTTTTGGAGCATCAGACTTCCATTGTAGGAGTTCTTATTAGTGCCCACGAGAGGTAAGGAAAGCTTTAGAAGACGAACGGTATCCGATGAACTCCGTTTGTGACTGAGCTGAAAAGGCCGCTCGCTATACTGATCCTCGACACGGGTCTTAGACAGCTTTGGTGAAGGAATTTTGGTGTCGACTTTTTCGTTGCGATGGGTGTTTGAGGTAGCTTTGAATTGTAGAACACAAGCCTAAGTTGTTTTTGAACAAAACCATTTCCATTTGGAAGAGAAGTTTTTCTATAATGTCTAAAAGGTGCACTTTTTATGGCATCAAAAACGTAAATCGCAAAAGCCATAGTTTTCACTATATCCAATTTTTATTCTTTTTTTATCGATTGTAGTTGCATTCAAAGGAGCTCCTTGAGCTCGTAAAGCCTCAGCTCTCGCTAGTGGTGGGGGTTCTGACAGGCCATTGTGCGATGAGTATTTACACGTTAAGACTAGGAATCTCACTTGATCCCTTTTGTATCAGCTGTCAACAGGAAGATGAGGTGAAATCATCCTAGTTTCATAAGTATTTCGGATTTTTCGTTTGAAAAATTTACTGTCGCACGGTGTAATTAATATCAAACCGAGATAATCATAAAAAATAAAGATCTCTGTAATTTGGCAGTTTAGCCTCTTAGTTGTCTTGGTCTTCCTAACCACAATAGGAGCAATAGTAATCAGTTTTCCTTCTTAATTTAACAAACTACAAAAATAAAGAGATCCGTGTAATATATGTGGAGGTTATAAAATAAGAAGGCGTTTATTGCCTGGTTGCCGGATCAAGAAGAAAGTGTGTTATTCTTTAATTTTCTTTCTTAAGCTAAAACCGTGCAGAGGACTGAAACAGCCGATTTATTTGATGGTGATGCCATACTATTACTAATTTCTAATATAATATACTGTACACAAGCGCACAGTCAGGTTGTGGGGCTGCCGCTTATAAATACTATATGTACATTAGACTGTATCGAAAAAAAGTTCGCCGTACCCATATGAAGTGTTTTTGAAAAGCATTTAAACAAAATTTTTTTTGGACAACCCTAGTAGTCGCCCAATTGCATTTTTCTTCATATCTCCGGCATTTATAATCGAATTTTAAAGTTTGATACCAATGTTTTTGTCTCGAGGAGGAGGTTTTTCCTACGGAAGTTCATTGAGCTCATGTGCTCCACTGTGGTACTTACCCACCAGATCTCAGTTTCTTCCACCCTAACGTACCACCCTAATCACAGTAAATTAAAGACCGTCAAAAACCGTTCATCTTTTGCGAAAGAAGTATTTCGATTAGTTCAGTAGAACCCGAAATAGAACACATTTTATTTTTAGTTGGAAAGCCATACGGAAAAACCAACTTTTTTTATGGAGCACATGAGGTCAATGAACTTCCATAGGAAAATCCCCCTCCTCGAGAAAAAAACATTGGGGTACCGCACTTTAAAATCCGACTATAAATGCCGAAGATATGAAGAAAAATGTAATTGGGCGACCACTAGGGTTGTCAAAAAAAAAATTTTTTATTATTATTTTAAATGCTTTTCAAAAACACTTCATATGAGGGGGTGTACGGCGAACTTTTTTTTTGCCTGTAAAGCGAGACGCTCTAATGTACATATTTAAATAATTATGCGCGACTTTCAAAGAACGATTGTGATTGAACGCGAATACACAGGACCTTAAGTAATTTCTATAGCTTCCTGCATATATGTATCTAGCCCTAACCGTGAAAAAAGGTAAGCTACATTTTTTTTGTGGCCGCTGTGGTATAGTGGTAAGCAGTGCGCGCTTCCACTCCGCAGGCCTGGGTTCAAGCCCTGGTCAGAGCAACGTCGAAAAAAAAATTTATAAAAAATGTTTTTTCTTAACAGCGGCAGGCAATGGCAAACCTCCGAGGGTACTTCTGCCATGAAAAAGCTCCTCACAATAATACAATCGCCGTTCGGAATCGGCGTAAAACTGTAGGTCCCTCCCCTTTGTGTGACAACATCAAGGCGCATGCCACAAATCGGAGGAGAAGTTCGGCCAAACACTAACATGTGTGTAAGCGCCAATCTATTATATTACCTATTATTATTATTAACATTTTTTTTAAATACGTTTTTTTGGCATTTTTATAAAACTGAAACAAGCCTCTTTAAATTTTACCTGTATACACTCACCTTCATCTGCACCACTTCTCGCATTTCGGTCTTGTAATTGGAGCAACGTGGTGGAAATTCCATACACCATTGTGAACTGCGTATGCGCACCGGCTGCATCGAAGGTATCTTTAGTTGCTCCACATAAGTTTCTTCGCGTACACAAATGTGTGAGTCACCATCTAAGGAAACCACTGCGCCAACACCCTGCTTACTAGCCTCACTGGAAGAGGAAGAAGGAGCATTGACGCCCCCTGCTCCTCCGATTATAGATGCAGCCGTGGGCGCAGTTAAGTCAGTATTAATACGCAACAATTTTTCTTGTGCGCCAGCGCAAAAGGGCACGGAAATCAGAGTGAAAAGTAATAAAATATAAAAATTCGGATTGATAGTAACTTGGGATGTTTTCAATTTCACATGCTTCATTTTATGGCATTGGTTTAATTTTTTTTTGTGAAAGGATATCACCGAGCACTCGAGTGCGTAATAAATATACGAATTTACACTTTTTTCAGTACTCAAGTTGCAAAAATATTTCGTTTAATTAGAATTTGATGAAATTTTTAGCTTTTTCTCTATGTACATACATATACATATAAATTGTATTGCTTTTTCGATATTTTCGTCAAATAAATGTTTTTATTTTTTAATCTGAGTATTTTCTATGTATTTTTATATTTTCGTTTTAAATAAATTTTTCCTTTTTACATTATTTTTTAATATTTCACTTTTACATTTTGGCACAATTACTTTTAGTATTTTCTTCCATTAAAATTCATTTCCATTTCCATTTCACTTCACTTTTCCATTCGCAGACGATCGGTCTGTTCATTCTAAACGCGTTGAAATGACTGTCGCCAACTTGCACGGAAATAATTCTAGAAGTTCACGTTAAAAAAATGATTTCATTGCTCTATCAAACATACATACATACGGTGAAATTCACAAATACACCAATAACAACATTTTATTTAAATTCTCCAACAACAAGTTAATTGAAAGTCTCCAGCACGCAGCCATATGTATACACACACACGCAGAGACGCACGCACTAGCTTAAACAAATTGCAATTGAATTATCGCATTGCGAACGCACTGAAATCAAAGCTATGCAACAGCAATCAGACAACAGTCAGCCAGTTCGCCAGTCAGCCCACAACAACAATCAGCGCGCTCAACATAATCAGCAGAAAATTATTTAATTGAAGTGATAAAGTCCTTAGCAAAGTAGCTGGCTTTGTTTTTTATTTACACACAATGACAGATTTTTTCATGAGCGTTGTTGTTGCTTTTGTAGTAGTTGTACGCTGCACATAGCTCCAACTCAATTTTAGTGTTTTTCACTCAATTTAAAAAGTGTAGGTATGTCTGTTGCTGTTGTTGTTTTACAATAAACGTAAGCACTTCATTTTTCTTCCGCCCTCTTGACACTTTATTCTGTATTCGTTTTGATGATTGTTGACCCCCTCATTAAATTATTGAAAATGTTTGTTTGTTTGGTGGCAACGAAGGAACACATTTTTTTTGCGTGCTTGTAAGTTTAGATTAGTTGTTATAACATTTTTTCCAGTCGAGATCAATCGAATGTAGGCGCAAGATAGAAGTTTGGAACTTAAGTCGTCAAGTTACTTGGGAAGTGGCAACACTTGAGACATGCTAATTTTTCTGTTTTATTTATTTATTTTTTTGTTCTTTTCTATTCTCTTGTTTTATTTATTTATTTGCTTTTTTTTGATATTTATTTGTTTTAAATTTAATTTTATTTTATTTTTCATTTAATTTTATTTTATATTAATCATTTAACTATTTAATTATATTTTATATTATTTTATTTTATTTTATTTTATTTTATTTTGTTTCCAATAGCTTCATTATTTCGTTGTATTTATTTTTCATTGTTTTATATTTAATTTTATTTTCAATATTTTATTTTATTTTCATTGTTTTATTTTATTTTCAATATTTTATTTTATTTTCATTATTTTATTTTATTTTATTTAATTTTATTTTATTTTTTTCGCTACTTTTTCATTTTCAGACTTTATTTAATTTAATTTAATTTAATTTTTTATTTTGCTTTAT
>JAPVRG010283152.1:14255-31959 GCA_029783565.1 Rhagoletis cerasi
CCGTCCGTCCGTCCGTCCGTCCGTCCGTCCGTCCGTCCGTCCGTCCGTCCGTGTACACGATAACTCGAGCAAAAATTGAGATATCTTAATGAAATTTGGTATGTAGGTTGCCCTTTACACAAGGTAGGTTGGTATTGAAAATGGGCGAACTCCTTACGATTATAAAAACTGTTTGTGAAAATGGGCGTGACACCGCCCACTTATGACTACATATGTGTATCTCGGTAACCGTTTTATCGATTTCTACCAAACTCTATATGCTTAATGTACTTCACACAAAAAAAGCAGGCTGTTGAAAATGCTTGGAATCGGGCTAATACTACGCCCACTTTTCATATAACGGTAAATTTTAGATACATGGAAACTTCGATATTTCAAAATTTAAAAACGGTACTTTACTCAAGATTGGTATTCGCAACAATCTCTTAACAAGAAATAAGATTTTTATTGACGGTAGGAAAATGGGCGTAACACCGCCAACTTATGACTAATTAAGTTTGTCTCGGTAACCGCTTTATGGATTTCTACCAAACACTGCTAAACTATTTCTCTAAGTTTAACTCAGAATATTGTCGAAAATGTTTGAAATGGGGAAAAACCACCCCTGTTTACCACGTAACAGTAGGTTTCAGCATCGTAAAAAAACGATGTTTCATACGTGCGCCGGGTATTTAATGTTCGGTTTCACCCGAACTTAGCCTTCTTTACTTGTTTTCATTTATAATTCAATTTTTTTATATACTTAGTATGTATGAGTACATACTCAACAATTTAATATAATTGCAGTCGTTGGCGCGAAATTACTTGAATGAAGTCATTGCGTTGACAGACCGCAACAAATGGACAATGCCAGGCATTCATTAGTAATGTATGTACATACACATATTTATGCATTTGCATATCTACGCTGCAGTAAAAAGCTAAGCCAGAAAGTAAAAATACCGGTTCATTAACTAGTATGAGCTAAAGCGATTGCCTGCCAGTTCGACACTTTCGAACAACTTATGCGATGAGCGACATCTGCCTTTGAATTGTCAAAGCAAAAAATTTAACGCAATTAGATGCTTTTCTTACAAAGGTCGGATGTGGCGTCGTGTGAAGCCTACCGGTTATAGTTCTGAGATTGCAGGTTCGAGTCCGCATGGAGGTGGTTGAGATTTTTTTAAATTAAATCAATGTAAGTAAATGTATATTATTTCACTTTAAATATAAATTACAAATCTGAGAAAAATCTAATTAAAAACTTGTACCATAAAAATTAAAAGAAATTCAAAAAAGGACCTATTGTTTTAAGAAAAATAAAATTTAAAAATTACAATAAAACACCTAAATTAAAAAAAAAATTCATTTAGAAAATCAAAATAAAATTCGCTGCCCAAGGATACGAACCTCGGACCTCAGGAATGGCACGCTAGAGCTTTGCTCTGTCGGCCATTGCGACTATTAGAGCGGCAAGAGCAAAATTATATACTTATTTCACGGTGGATGAGTCGGCATACTTATCCCGTTTACTGCTGAAAAGCTAACTGATAGTATTCTAGTTCACAACTATTAGCTTTCCCTGCAGGGTATGTGCAAAAGTATGTATTACAAACGAGTGGCAATTGACCATTAGAGAGGATTTAAGCAAAAAAAAACTCGAAATGTTATTCGAATTGTAAATTAACACAACATATCCATCAGCAACGGAAAAGGCGGGATGTCAGAATTGTGAAGATGACAAGCACAAAGCCAAAAGATGCTGGAAAGGCAAGATATGGATATTGTGTATATACGGTACTACGAAACACGTGAAAATCTCCAAAGAAATGCGTATCTAGCCACTGGTCGGTTGAGGTAAAGGCGAATTCATATAAGGTGATAGCGGCAGCAGCATATGGTCAAATGAACGCATGCCCGACGACTGAAATTTAAGGGTACTCTGCCTAATCCACAAGAAAGGCGACCCCGCCATATGCGCAAACTACCGCTGGATCAGCCCTCTTAGCACAGCTTACAAGGTCTTATCGAGTGTATTGTGTGAAAGACTAAAGCCCACCGTCAACGAACTGATTGAGCCTTATCAGAGTAGGTTTAGATCTGGAAAATCCACCATAGACAAGGTATTCGCCTTACGCCGAATTTTGGAAAACACTCGAGAAAATAGGATCGACACGCACAGTATTTTTTTCGATTTAAAAGCCATTTCCGAGGGCACGGAAAGAAGTTGCCTTTATGTCGAGATGTCTGAATTTGGTATCCCCACGAAACTAATACGGGTGTGTAAAATCACTTTGAGCAATACTACCAGCTCTGTCAGAACTGGAAATGACCTCTCCGAGCCGTTTGATACCAATATAATCTAATGATGTAGAATTCAATAAGAGCCGCAGAACTGAACCGCTCAGGCGCATTACTCTACAAGTGCACACAATTGCTGGCATATTATGACGACATCGACATCATCGGTAAAAACAAGGGCTACGTGTGTTCTTCTTTCTCGAAATTAGGTAGAGAAGCAAAGCATGTGTGTCTGGCGGGGAACGAAGACAAATCGAAGTATCTTCTGTCAGCAGACAAAGTCTGAGCACAAGCGTCTCGGAACCCACGCTACTGATTACGGTTATTAATTTGAAAAAGTAGACGACTTCATTTATTCAGGAACCAGCATTAACACCAATAAAAATGTCAGCCTGGAAATCCAACGGAGTATCACTCTTGCTACTTTGGTCTGATTAGGCAATTGAGAAGTGAAATACTCTCTCGACGTACAAAAATGACACTCTATAAGTCACTCATCATGCCTGTGCTGGTGTATGGGGGGCAGAAGCATGAACAATGAAAACATCTGATGAGGCGGCTCTTAGAGTGTTCGAGAGAAATATTCCTCTGGAAGATTTACGTATCTTTGCGCGTTGGCCGCGGCGAAAACCGCAAACAATAAAACGATGAGCTGTATGATATGTACATAGTTCGA
Source organism: Rhagoletis cerasi (assembly GCA_029783565.1). Classification (NCBI taxonomy): domain Eukaryota; kingdom Metazoa; phylum Arthropoda; class Insecta; order Diptera; family Tephritidae; genus Rhagoletis; species Rhagoletis cerasi. The sequence continues at coordinate 17,212 of JAPVRG010283152.1, forward strand.
ATGGACAGAAACGCTCCAGCTCTGAAAAAATACAACTCGGATCGCGATGCTGGTAGCAGAGTAAGAGAAAGGCCTCCTCTGCGATGAAAATACCAGGTGGAGAAGGACTTGGCGTGCTTTATTGCACTCGGCCAGAATTACTTAGACAGTTGCAGCGCCACAATCCATAAGAAGCAGAAAAATAATTTTGAAATTTTTATTAAAAAAAATTAAGCTATAATTTTCGTAAGCATCAAATACAACACATTGCTTCATATCTATCTTTATTTGTTGTTGCACATTCATTAAATTTTCCAATAATTGATTGGCTTTTAAACAAATAAAAGCAAGCGGTATGCATGAAAAATGCATTCCAGCTGCATTGCCTCAAGGCAGAAAGAAATTTATTAAATTACTTTTTGTTTTCTTTTTTACATAAGATTTATTTGCCCGCCACACCCAAAATCGAGGAAAATATTTCATATACGAATACACATTTGTACACATGTTTGTAAGTAGTTGTGTATGTACTATATAGGTGTGTCCAGCTTACCACTTCCAGCCATTACACATTCAATGAGTGAACTTATGGGTTGTTTGAGGCTGAGTTAGGCCAACCAGCTGATAAATTTATTTTGTGTTTGTACATATGTGCTTAGGTACATATTTATGTATAAAATAAATTAAATTAAATTAAATTAGATCTATTATGTTAAATGAAATTAAATTAAATTAAATTAAATTAAATTAAATTAATTAAATTAAATTAATTTAAACTAAACCAAATCAAATTAAACTCAGTTAAATTAAATTAAATTAAATTAATATAAACTAAATTAAATTAAGGTAAATTGAATTAAATTATATTGAATTAAACTAAATTAAACCAAATTAAATTAAATTAAATTAAATTAAATTAAACTAAATTAAAGTAAATTATATCAAATGAAATTGAATTAAATTCAACTAAATCAAATTTAATTAAATTATATTAAATTAAATTAACTAAATTAATTTAAATTAAATTAAAATAATTGATAATATACTAAATTAAATTAAGTTAAATTAAACTAATTAATATTAAATTAAATTAATTAAAATTTAATTAATATAAACTAAAACAAATTAAGTTAAATTGAATTAAATTCAACTAAATTAAGTTAAATTAAAATAAACTAAATGAAATTAAATTAAATAAATTAAATTAAATTACTTTAAATTAAATTAAACTTAATAAAATTCAATTAAATTATATTAAGATAAAGTAAATTAAACTAAATTAAATTGAATTCAATTAAATTGAATTAAACTAAACTAAATTAAACCAAATTGAATTAAATTAAACTGAATGAAATTAAATATTAGGTAGGTAGGTAGGTAGGTGTGGCTGCCCCTGCTACGCAGGAACACACATAGGCCAAGAGTTAAAGGCCCGTTGTGTAAATATTAAATTAAACTAAATTAAATGTAACTAAATTGAATTTAACTAAATTAAATTTAATTAAATTATATTGAATTAATTTCAATTAAATTAAATTCAATTAAACTAAATTAATTTAAATTAAATTAAAATAATTTATATTATATTAAATTAAGTTAAATTAAATTAATTAAAATTAAATTAATATAAACTAAACTAAATGAAGTTAAATTGAATTAAATTAAACTAAATTAAGTTAAACTAAATTTAATTAAATTAAATTTAACTAAATTAAACCAAATTTAATTAAATTAAACTAAATGAAAACAAATATTAAATTAAGTTAAATTAAATTAAACTAAATTAAATTAAATTAAACTAAATTAAACTAAATTAAATTAAATTAAACTAAATTAAATGAAATTATATGAAATTAAATTTAATTTAATTGAAATAAATTAAATTAAATTGAAGGAGTAATAACCTTTAAATTTTTTCAAAATGATTCTTAAAACTATAGAGCACAGATGCCACTACGCTTTCCAGTTGACAAAATGTGGAGCCTTTGAGCTCCAATTACGTTGTATTAAAAATATTAGAATTTGTATTAGGTATTTTGGTATTGAGTGATATACATACTTGATCTAAATAATTAATCACCATCCTAGGTCTAGTTGTGCTAATAGTGATCAATCACAAGCCACAATTTTATTTCAAAGAGCGCATTTTTACAGAGCTTTATAATTTTCTTCAATAAATTTGATTTACAATAAAATAAAGAAGACCGTAAATTATTTAACATTTAAGTTTGCCACACCTTCCTTTAAAACAGTCACTTGCCTCGTCACATCTTTTTCTCCATTTATGTACATTGAGTGCATTGAACTCCGACTGTCTGTAGCCGCTTGTGCCCAATTGCTTTTTTATTCATGTCACTCACATGTGCACACACCGTTGCCCCCACCACACCCAGCCTATATGAAAATGAACACGAAATACACTTAAGCCAACCCACATGCTAAGTGACTTGCAACTTGCCGACGCTGCCGCTGCCACAGCCACCATCTCTTGGCAGTTCTACAGCGCCAGCTATTTGTAGCTTCACAACATTGCCAAACAGCTCTTAGCATCTTTTTGTTTTGGTATCGGCCCCTCAATCTTTACATTACAACAAACATCTTTTTCTGCTCTTCTTCCTCTTCTTCACTAGTTGTTTAATTGATTTTTTATAACCATCGGCTGACACCCCCTCTCTGCTCCCAATTAAACTCAACTCATTTTCTCAGCTGCTTAATTAGAGAATCTCAAATCTGTGTCGCAGTAATTATTGTAATTTTGTATTGTTTTTTTTTCTATTTTTTTATATTCTTTTTGTTATTTCGTGAGCATTACATTGTTGCAGCCACTATTGCATTATTTAGTTTTTCTCATTTAGTGTTTTTTGGTTCTCTTATTTAAGCGCTGTTTTGTTTTTGTAATGAATGCAACACCAATTTTGTATTGTCATTTTTAATTATTTTATTTGCAAAATTTTTTCATTTCCTTTTCGCTGCAGTGTGCGTGAGTTGCATTTATTTTTTGTATTTGTTTTTTTATGTATGACTTTTTCGTAGTTTTAGCAATGCTATTTCGATAAAAAATTGCTTCACTTTCGCTGTTTTCTGCTTATTAGTTTCCATCATCTATTTAGTATTTCAAATGATTACTTTTCTCTGTCATGTAAATTTACTGCTTGTAGGTGTTGCTACCTTTATTTAACGAAGTTTATTTAAAGCTAATTTTTTCTTATTTGAAACGATTGAAATTGTAAGCTTAAATTTCATAAAGATTTGTTTTGCTGTTATGCAGCCAAAATACTCGTAGTTTTCTACATGGCCTACTCTCGTGGCTTGTAAGCCAATTAGGCAGTGGCCGGTCAGAGTTCAAAGAAGGAATGATTGGTATTTTCTATGTAAAATAAAGAGCAATGATGGGCGTTTCTTGTTAAAGAAAGGCGAGGTAATCCTGGATATTTGAAAGGATCAAAAGTTGTTCCAGCGTCTACTGGCTACCGGACTGGAGTGATCTCAGACAATTATAGGTGACCAAAGAATAATTAATTTTGATTAATCAAAATGATTAATTTCCCGATTAACTTCAAATTATTAAGTTCCCGATTAATTATATTTTGATTAGTCAGAGTCTGATAAATTTGACTAATCAGAAAACTGAACAGAAACCCGAATAATTGCTATTATATTTAGTTTTATTTAAAAATAGAAAAGGTCTATATATATTTTTTCATTTCATTCCACGATGTGGATTTTATTTCAAAGCCAAATAATTTTCATTTGCTTTGAAAGTAAACTTAAAATCAAATTAATCAGATTATTAATTAAAAAATTATTTAACCGATTAATCTCACCACTTTGCTGAAACAAAATGTAATTATTATTATTTTTTTATACAAAGAGATTATTTTCATGAAATTGTAGGTACAAAAATAAAAAATTTTACCTATGGAGTGGTAAAAAAAATTATTTCGATGAACTCAGCGTTGTAAAAAGTTCCAACAACTAATCGTCGGTGTAGATGCAACACCACCTAATTCGAATCAGGTCAAAAATGGGATGATTTGGATGATCAGTGATTTCTTAGAATTGAAGTTATTTTTCAAAATCTGGGACAACCTATGATTTTCCAAGTGTTTTGATGCAGGTGCGGGAATTAACTATAGTTATGTGCAGAAGGTCTTTCCTATTGAAATAAATCGGTTTTTCGTGCTTCCTGAAAAGTTGGGAAAACTGAATTAGGTGGTGTTGCATCTACACCGACGTAATATTGCCGAGTAATAATTACTCATGTGAATATGATTACATACTAAGTAATTATATGAGCTTTTGAAGGTGACTATAAGTATGTTTGTATGCATAGTTATGTTTTTGATTTCCAAAGTAAAAATAATTCGGTAAAATGTTTTTTTTTTCATAGTTAAATACTTAGCAATAGCATGGGTATACATACATACATATATATGTATGTGGTTCACGTTCAACCAAGCATTATACCAGGTGGCGCAAAATTAATCACCCTATCGGAAGATGTTTTTGCAAATGGCGTCGCACGCCAATTATATTTGACATTTGTGAACTAGACAACTGCAGAATACAAACAAATAAGCAATGGAGCGTTGTACTCCGCAAGAGCGTGGAATAATTGTGTCAATTTTTTTGACCAATAATCGGTCGGTGGTATTGTCGAAAATCATCATGAGCGACGAGGCGCATTTCCAATTAAGCGTTTACGTCAATAAGCAAAATCTTCATTTCTGGGGTACTAAAAATCCGCATGTGATGCACGAAGAGCCATTACATCTACTCAAAGCCACTGTGTGGTGCGACGTTCACGCGGAAGGAGTTATTGGCCGTCTTCTTTTGAGAACGTCATCGGAAATACAGTCACTGTTACGGGCGTACGCTACAGGGCCATGATAAACGACTTCTTCGTTCCGGAATTGAATGAGCGGGGCTGGTGAATATGTGGTTTCAACAAGACAGTGCAACCGCGCACACAACACGGGCCACAATGAATATTGTGAAGGACAATAAGCTTCAGACAATCGCAGCCCTTAAAGAGAATAAAATACAGGAAAGCGAACAGTCATCACCGGAAATCTTGCGGGAAGTCATGGAAAATACGATAAAACGGGCGCAAATGTGTATCAACACTGGCAGCAGCCACTTGACGGATATCATCTTTTCCACTACAAAGAAAAAATTTTAAAGGTCTAACTAAACTCTTTTTTTTTTATTTAGTAAAAAAGTTATTTAAAAACAAATTTGGATGATTAATTTTGCGCCACCCTAAATATGCATAAATGTGTATAGAATTTTTCCAATTTAAATCATTTGTATTCCAATTTGTATGCTCATAGTTATTCAGAAAGTGTTATATTTGAAAAAACCCAAACAAAGCTTGAACTCGAAGATGATAAGAACGCAACTCATGCAGTAAACATTAATAGATAGAGAAGGCGACGCAGCGACTAATCTACTAGACTACATATTTTGAGAATATATTTTTGCGTTTCTGTTGCACACCTCATTTTTTTTTTTTTTTACAGACCGTTCGAATGTTAGTAGCATTTTCAGATAATTTTTTATGTACTTAAAAGTGTTTAGGTCTCGAAATGATTTCACGATCTTTCTCAGAGGTCTTTAGGCGAATATATAAATAGCAGACTGGCTTTATAAGATATTGGATTTATTGCACCACCTGAAAATTAAACAAATAAATGCATTAAGGGATTAATGAAGAAGATGAAATGAGCAAGCATTAGTGCATTCTCAGCTAGAGGAAACAACCCACAGAATGTCTGTGTTCATCGCGTAATCGGTCGAAAATCAGACATTAGCAGCCAAATACCAACTAATCTTCTAAACCTCTGCTTCCCATACCTCGGAAGCCAAGCAACTACCTCCACGTTATGTTTAGTAGTTGGTACATAAACGATCCGATTCTTTCCTAGGACAAGCATTGAATGGCATCTCAAGCTACATTTGAGAGAATCGACCAATTTTTAACAGACGATTTTCTTTGCTTTCATCTCCTTTATAGAAGTGCTTTGAAAATTATAAAATTTTCAAAAAAATTTCAGAATTTATTTGGAAGAAACCATGCTTGTCATGCCAAAAGTATCTACGTAAGGAAAACATACTTTAAAACGATGGACTTTATGCTACCTAGACTGGCATAACCAGAACTCTACTCATCTGATGGTGATAGAGAGGCAATCGAAGTATCTCGAGTTCCCGAAAACAACGTCCAATTCAACATCTACTTTCAGTGAGTTCTACTACACCTTTTTCAGTTTTAGTTCAGAAACTTGCAATTCAAGTTCAGAATTTCCATTTCAAATTCAGAATTTTCATTTCAAATTCACAAAATCACAATTCAAATTCAGAATTTCTATTTCAAATTCAGAAAGTTGCAAAACTGAAAAAGGTGTAGAGACTAATGACCTTATTCATAAAAAGTAAGATAGCTTTAAAAAGGTTTATAAATCGAGTAATATATGAAAACGTCAATTCATAAAGCTTTTTAAAACGATTTTATTTTTTGTGAATAAGGCCATAAGTATTTAATATTCTTATTTTATTCTCTGAAAATGCCAGATCAAAAAATTTTGCGCTCTAGAAGGGCGTTAGAAGCTCTACAACGACCTTGAGCTACCCAGTTATATTTATTCAGAAACAGTCACGAAAACTGCGGCGTAGCGTAAATTGAAAATATGTATGTTGGTTTCTTCATGCTGTCGATGTCAAATGTGAAATGTGTACTCCAAATTTGCATAGCTATCTAAATAGTCAAGCAAGTTGAATGAACATGCAAATTTTCAAAACAAAATTCGTATTTTTGAAATTCTCAACGCATTTCCAAATTTCAATCCTTGCTCTATTTTACTACTTTCTTCAAGCATAAATGTTTTTTTTTGTCTACTCTATAACTAGCAGTGCAAAAGAAAGCGTGTAGCAGCAGTGATTGATGCATGTTTGCTACGTGTGAATGGGGTATAATTGAAAAGGGAAATTCAAAAATAATTGAATGCTATAGAAAGTGTGTATAGTAAAGGGTACTTACATTTGGAGCTGTCTGCGTGTTTGAAACATTTTTTAGCAGCGAAAAATTAGAGAAATTTATTTAGTATCATAAAGGTGTAAAAAGAGTTTAAGGAAATATCAAGAAATGTGTGGTAAAATGAGAAGACGTGTCTTCTTATAAATGTACAATGGCTTGGAGGAATGGAAAATGCAATAAACGCAGCGTCAATTTGACGGCGTCAAATAACATTGACACGACTGCTGGTGTAAATAGAGTGTTACAAATTTTTAAATTTTTTTTTGCGATAATGTAACGAGGGTAGTTTTAGAACGTAATTTTTCTGTCTTCCTATAAAAAAAAAAAATTTATTTTCATAGTTATTTCCAGCAATAAAAAATGTGAACGCGTGATGTATTGAAAAATTCCTAACTATTGAAGTTTTACGACAGTGCGTGAGCGTAAAGCTATATGAAGCACTTCTTTTTTCCATTTTTGTGCACAGTCAGTGTACTTTTTATGAGCTTCTTTTATGGAGACGACTATTGTTTCTTCAGTTTTAATGTGCTTCTAAGTTTATCACAGATGTGAGTGAATAAATATTATAAAAAAATTATACAAAAAAAAATTAGCAAATATTTCAAACGTAAAAATAATGTATTTAGATATAAAATTTGCATCAAAAAAAAGAAGAATTCGGAGTGAGTTGAATGATAAGACAGTGCGTGTGAGAAATTTTTAATGCTGCGCGTTTTAAGTTATGAAAAAATGTTATGCCGTATTTCCAAAAGACATTGAAGTGACGAAAAACGTATGCCATTTAAAAAACGTTTCACTACTTTCATTAAAGTAATGGCTTATGCATTTTTTATTGCCCAACTTTTGCCGGTGGAGTTTTTGTCATTTGATGTCAAGTGAAAATTAGGCATTATAGTGGCATATTTCTAATAAATACTTTAAAATAATTTTGATATAATAATTCCCTTATGTTTTGTTAAACCCTAATTTGTTTAACAAATTACTTACTATTTTTCTTTTAATATATTTATAACAAAATTAACAAAAAAATATATGTATTTTATATGTAAAAATGTTCTGAATAAATTTAAGTTGCACATTTTTACTTGAATTTCTCATACTAGTTTTGATTTTTTTGGTTAAAAATTTTTGTTTTTTTTTTTTATTTTTTATTAATATAATACCGCCCGAACCCATACTTTTTTAAATTTGCAAAGTACTTAATTTATGTTTCAAAATGGCATACAATTTCATGCATACGAATCTTCACAACAATAAAGTTGCGCAATTTTCTTAAATTACTCACTGTTAAAAATTTAACTTCAGCTTTTTTCACTTATGTTATTCTATTATTTTTTTATTTCCTTTTATTTCAATTTATTTAACTTTATTCCATTTTTTTAATTTTTAATTTTTTTATTTTTATTTAGGTTCTTTTGCATTTCAATTTTGTTTTCAATATTATTCTTTTACTTATTATTTTATTTAATTTGAGTTTATTTTATTTATTTATTTATTTATTTATTTAATCTATTAAACTTATAATTAAATTATAAATTTAAAGTGTAAATTAGCACTAGCTGCTGGGGCTAGAGTTTATTTTGTTTTATTTGTTTTAATTCATTTTGTTTTATTTTTTACTTTATGTTATTTATTTTTTAATTTCTCATACTTTTGTTAATTTATATTTTTTTTTTTATTTCTTTGTTTTACTTTATATTTTTTATATTCTTTTCTTTTTTATTTTGTTTCTTTTTTTTACCTTATATCGTTTCGTATTCATTTTCATTTACTTTGATTTATTGAACTTTATTTTATTTATTATTTTCGTAGTTTTTCTTTTCATTTTGTTTAACTTAATTTAATTTTATTTTATTTGACCTTTTTTACTTTGTTTAATTTATTTTTTATTTTGTTTTTATTTTTTATGTATATTTTTTATTTTGTTTTATTTTTGTATTTTATTTTATTTTTTTGTCGTATTTTATTTGTGGTATACTTCTATTTCATTTCGCGTTTTCATTATTTTGAAAGAAAAGTCAATTTTTGATGATTTATTTTGGAACGAATATCCGTCATCCCTTGTCAAATTTGGTTTGGAGGCAAACCGGTTTCGGCGCTGATTGCAATATACTGCTGCTGCAGGCCAATTTGTAAAAGATGGGGGAATGAGCTGAGGATATACAGTGATTCCACACAGCGGTAGTTAGTGGAACGCTTTCAAAAAGGCGATCTAAATTTAAAAGTTGGACGAAGTCCAAAGATTTGCATCTGTTCTCTTACCAGGTGTAATCAGAGCTACTGCAACGAGGATTTTATATGCATTACTGAAATTTATTCCAAAAAATTTACACGCCTAGCTGTTAAAGATGCGCGCCTCCACAAGGCCGAACCCAGGTTCGACCGCTGGTTTGAGCAGCCTCCAAAAAAGTATTTTCTAATACATATCTGCCACCCCTGGTCAGGCAATGGCATACCCCACGACTGTGCTTTTGCATGAAAAATCTTCGCACATAAAACCATTTGCCGTTCCAAGGTGGCATAAAACTGTAGGTGCCTTCATTTTCGTGACAGAATCAGGACACACACTACAAATTCGAGTAGACGTTCGGGCAAATACCTAAAAAGAACATGAGTACCAGATATTTATTCAAAGATTTACACACCAAGCAAACCGCATACAGTGCAGCTATTCGAGTTACCGGAGCTCCTCGGGCCAATGGACATTGCACTTCCAGCGTAACCATGTCTATAACGCTCATCACAATACTACCCTCAAAGAGTGGAAAGGAGAAGTTGTAGGAAGATGTTTGAAGTCCTTATAAAGTACGACGGAAAGGTTGGTGGTGGTGTAACTATACTCTAAGCAATAGATTGGGTCATCTCATCTGTTTGTTTGTGGATTCCAAATGAACGCGAGCTAGCGGGGAAATAGTAAAGCCATCGAGCTATCGAAATCGGTATACCCATACAATACTGCAAACGTCTTGTTGCTGGAAAACTTTTGAAACTAACGAATAATGGATAACGATAGACGTAATTTCTTTCGAGTACTGTAGAAGCTCACAAGGCAAGTAAAAGGAGAAAACAATAATGCAGTCAGTTCCAGTTGCCTGCACTGTCTAGACGAAGATTTATCTTTCTAGGAAGACAGTTCGTGGATAATTTGGTCGCCTTAAGATAAATGGAATTAAGGTCTCTTTGAGATTTTTGAAAATCACAAACTGGTTTTAGGAGAGAGCGAAGATATCTTCTCCCAAAGCGGCATCAGAAAAGACCATGAGCGTAAGTTTTTACCACTGTGCAGCGACCGCAAGTATCAAGCCCTAACTATATTTTTAAATGCTTCACGAATTTGATAGTTTCACCATTGTCTAAAATTTTCTAATTAAATTTTACTAAGTAAAGTTTTTAATTGCATGACTCAGTTGTCTAAATCAACCACTTTCATAGAAAATATATTATTTCTTCCACCGCCAATTATCCGTTTCTATCAAAGTTTTTGTTTATTATTTCTACTCTTTTTCTTTCAAATATAAACATGTATTTTGAACATGCATGTACAAACATATTATGTGTACATACTAAGTAGCTCACACCTCTGCACTCATAAAATGGCAAATAAAATATTTGTTGAATTCCTAGAATTCTTATAAACAAAGAAATGTTTAACGTCTGGTAAATAGATTTTCACACATTCAAGTATTTAATTGTGTACGTACATACATATTTATATACATACATAAATCACCCGCCTGCATATGCATGCGCCTTTTAAAACCAATATTTTCAACGGGTGCCTTGCCCAACAGATTTCCACTGACTTACTCATCGCTTCTTCAGTGAATTGCTAACGAAAAAAATCGAACTAAAATAATCGTGTATTTAATTACCATTTTGTTTTATATGTAGCAACGATTTCAAGCCTTTTGAATTTATTCCAATTTCAATTTTTTGCATTTGTGGACTCGCAAAACCACAAACGATTTGCAATTAATATTTTTAGATAAGCGTTTCGAAAATACAAAATTTTTTAATGCGTGTGTATTGGAATTTACAAACTAAAGTACAAATCAACATTTCTAACGATCACAAAATATTTTCTAATTATTTGAACAAAAAATTAAAATTTTGTATAAATGGCTGCATGCTTGGAATGCGTACTTAAAGCGGCAAAGCAAATGGCATAATCGAATGCCAACAAAATTTATGGGAAACCAAAATTGGCGCAGAAAGGCGAAATAAGCATGGAGTACGAATGTGGAAAATCACAAAAGTGTAAAAACGTTTAAATTTGAAAACCTGCATTCAAAATACTTTTTTTTTTTTTAATTTTCCTCCCCTTCATCCAGCATTACATTGTTTTGACGTTTAACTACAAAAAGCTGCGTTTTAATGAAAACATTTAAAACAAAAGCACACATTTACTAGATCGAAAAAAATACATTAAACAAAATTTTAAAGAGCGAAAAAAAATTTTAATTAAATGGGTTATATGTAAAAATGTGCACATTATGTATTTCGCTAACTGAAAGCAGCCGTACGATTATATTTTTGCTCTTTTTTTTAGCCACGTGCGCTCCATTTTAAATGGCCCGAAATTTTATAGTCAAAATAAATAAATTTTTAATTTTTCTTACAGCCACTTACTTGCCTCAGGCCGGACTATTTATTTTGGGTTGATTTTCTTTTATAAACAAATATTTCTGCGTACATACATATGTGTGTATGTATGTATGCATTAGACTGGTTCAAAAAAATCGACCTTTATTTTTCGAAATCTCTTGTGAAATATTTTCGAGACAGTGAAAAAAGACGCCTGTCAAAAGCGATTTAGAGGTCGCTCAACGCGAATTTCCGTTTTCCATTCAAATAACAAGGAAACAATTTTTCAGTTTTGAAACTTTGTAACTCTTTCTTAAGTCAACGTAGCGGTATGCGCGATATATATTTTTAAAGGAAATTGAAAACTTCTCACTCCTTCAAAAGTTATTCAAGGTTAAGGTCGAACATGTAATAAATTTAACTTTTTTTTTTAAGTTTTCAGTAAAATGCTAAAATTTACTACTAAATATCATAAAATTTATCTTCAAAATTTTAAAACTTTTAATTTTCTTTGAAAAAAAGTTCATTTAACAACTTCTAAATCGTAAAACTCAATAGCTCCACGTTTTACGTGCTCCTTTTTCGTCATTAAAATTTAATTTTTTTTCATTCACTATCAAAATATTTAAAACAGAAATAAAAAGGCAATTCAATTTCCTTCAAAAATATATAGGATGTCCAAGAAGTACCACGACAAACTTGAGGAGAAGGTGAGCTCCCTGTTAAGCAACAATTTTTGAGGTAAAAGTGTCACCGTTCTTAAAATATTTCCTTCTCTGAATTTAAAAAAAAAATTGCCTTTTCATGTATTTTTCTTAACTGCATGTAAATTCAAAAGAAAAAAAATTGTACATGCAGTGTACAAGAAAAGGCTCGATTTTTTAAATATTAACAAAAAAAATATTTCTAAAACGGTGACACTTTTACCTGAAAAATGTTTGATTGTCAGAGAGCTCACCTCACCTACTCTTCTCAAGTTTGTTGTGGTACTTCTTGGACACCCTGTGTATCGCCCATTCCGTTGCGTTGACTTAGAAACGAGTCATAAAATTTCAAACTTGAAATAAATTGTATCCTGTGATATTTAAAATGAAAAATAGAAATTCGCGATGATATTTCATAAGAGATTTTGAAACAAAAAAATAGGCCTTTTTTTTAACCACTCTAGTATGTAACATTAGACCATGTCACTGTTCCAAGCGATTTTGAACACTCACTATGAAATTATTTCAGGATTGTACACATTTTTTTCTGCAACCAACAAAAGCAGCTATCTAAGTCGGGGTTTCTCTATATATTTTATTTCATGTTCAATTTCTTTCAAATAAATAAGTTATTGAAAAAACCTACTAAGCTGTTTTTACAGGCTGCCAAAATAATTTTACACTCTTGAAATACTCTCCTAGTTAGAAAAAAAATTTTGTCCCATATATCGCGATACCATCTAATATACATACATATGTATGTACTATGTACATATGTTTGCAAATAATTTTATTTTTAACGATAATCACACGCAGAGCCGTTGGGTAAAGTTATTATAACTGTGTCGAATGATATTTCGAAATTTTAATGCTAATTTCGCAATTCGTTGGCAGGCCACGCAACCTTGAAATTTTTAATGGCATCAATTCGTTAGCATTTTGTACTTTGCGTGGGTGGTGAGTGGAAAATGGAAAATATAAAAGAAAAATAGCGGCAAACCCGGTAAAAATTAAGAATTCGAAAATTTGGATTGAAAATCAATCAACTAAAGAAAGTATTGGCTAATATTTTAAATAAAAATCAATCAACTATTATAATTTTTTTTTCTAAAATCTCACTGAAAAAGGATCGCGAGCGAGACAATAACGAAGTCCTAGCGTTCATATTACATGCCACTGTGCAGAATTGTTTCAGCGGCGAAGGCATCGTACGCGGGTATACCGCCCTAGAATGTCTGGATATAGCTATCCGGTCAGGTGGTGTCGATGTTGAAATATTTACCGTATATACGAGTGGACATCCTGTATAAACTATTGCTAGACAGGATACGCCCAGAAATAGGTACACTTCTCAGAAGTAAAAGGCCCGTGGTGGTTGGTGATTTCCACACGCACCGTGATCTTTGGTATCTTTACGGGAGAGCAGATAGACGATTTGACATTATTCGACAAGGACTACATATAATGTCTACAGCCGTACTATAGATAGCTCCAGCACCTTGCCTGGAAGAGCAATTGAAAAAAATCGCATTTTACAATGGCGGCTTGTCGGACCCGAATAAATGCGCCGCCTATTTTAGCTGATTAGGTGGGCATCGGGAAAGACCAACGCCTAAAAAGCCATTAATCTAGCCGGACTACGTTCGTTGATGCTACAACTCTTGAGTCCGACGGGAGTGGAATACCTCGCGAAGGTCGTCGATCTGTCTCTCATCCTTCCTGACGTATGGAAGTCCAGAGGGCTGATCGCTTTACTGAAACCCAGGAAACCAGTCAACAAAGGTGAGTCTAAATGGCCGATAACTCCATTTCCCCCAGCAGTGAAAAAGTTAAGGCCTTGCTACCGCCGTACTTAATGTGCAACCGCATCCTCGCTACGCATCAACTTGGCTACCGTAAAGTATACAGCAACACCACAGCACTTAACTGCCATAAGCTCCCAAGTAACCCACAGCCTCAACCAGAACAACACCTGTTGAAGGCCTTCGATATCGTTTTTCACTCCACGCAGCGACTAACGCGGTGGGCAGTGAATTATTTTGGTGATCATCTTCTCCTATTGCTGTTTATCTTCTACTTCTCGAAGCTTCCTCAGCCATCAGAAGGACTTTCACTGCTCTCATAAACATGGGACTGCTCGGTATTGGCGTCCGGCAATGACATTATTGACCTGTGATTGAAAGTAAATAGTATCTCTCCGATATTTCTCCTTTCTTCACTGCATAGAGCCTTTCTTTTAAACTACAAAATCAACGAGATTTAAAGTCATCACGTGTATAAAAAAAATCAAACTGCAATTAGGTATTCACACACAAATGGTTAGAATCGAGAAAATTTAGCGGTTACACAACCGCAATGGTCAATAAAGTACATAAAACCAGCCAGGAGCACTTGGGGCAAAGAAAAAGAAACGTTGTTGGAAAAATATAAAACAATTGTCCGGCC
>JAPVRG010283197.1:0-22166 GCA_029783565.1 Rhagoletis cerasi
AACAAAAAAACATAACATCGTTAATCTCTTTCAAACTCCATTTTTTGTTTGGTTTTTCCCTTTTTATTGTTCTTTTCTTAAACTTCTTATCCATTTTTGCAAATTAGGTATTTACATTTCAGCTTGTTCATAGAGGTGGAATTAATACGAGTAGAATCGATAACATCGATAGGTACGTTTGTCGATTTTTTCTAAAAGAAGTTATTGATTGATACAGCGAATATTGGGTTGACATTTATAGATTACAACAACAGCAGCATTCACATAAAAAGCGTTTTTGCATGAATTCCTTTAAAGCTGGGTATTGTTTTTCACGTGAAAATTTTTCTAGTCGCCTAGCAACTATTTGGGAGGACTTTTTAAATATTTTGAACATAGAATGTGTTCCTGGCATCGTTTCCCATCAGATTCAGTTCTTTTCACGCCTTCAACATGTTTCTAAGCGACGTAATATCCTTGAAAAATGAAAAAGTCACTGATAAATTCCATAGTAACACCGTGTACGACAGCACGCAACTGCTAAAACTCGTCCAAAAATATCAGGAGAGGTATGAAAAGACGCGTTTTGACCTCGGTATCAATAATCCGAAAGCGGAAATTTAAGGTTTTTTTATATCAGGAGATATTTGCAAACAAATTTGAAAGTTTCCCATGTGTTTGTTGTATTCACAAAACGGGGCTCGCATAGCCGGTGTTGGATCGTCTAAGGGTTATTTTTTTTAAATCGCTCAATTTAAAAATTCGTTATGCACATAAATACCATTAAACATTTTAAAAACTAAACAAAAGGCTTGTTTTTTGGTAGTAATAAATTCCAGTTTGCCACGTTTTCTGTTAATGCATTAAAAAAATATCGATACAAATATCGATACGTTCATCAAAACGCTGAGGATATTCCCATCTCTATTTCAATTTTGTTCAATAAGCAGATCAGCTGTTCGATATGTCAAACAGGAATGCAATGCTACAAAATGCTATGCAATAGATTTTTTGTATTGCATTCTGCAAATTGCTTGACCTTTGCATGTGCGTGTATTTTGTTGTTGGGTTGACATTGTTTTGCTATAATAATTTGCTATGCAACGATGCAATACCAGTTGCACCTGATCGTGAATACCCCTAGTATGTAAGTTTTTGACATTCGTAATTTTGAAGTTTGTTATTTATGTTTTGGTGTTTACATCTCCTTCTTTGGTGGTTATTTATTTCAATAGCAAAAGTGGGGTTTTAGCGATTTTAATTACATTATTTATTTAAATACAATTAAAATGAAGTTGATTTCATTCTTAAAATTCACTTTTTCATTCCATTATTTACATATGTATTTCAGCAACGTTCCAGGGCGCAATAACATCCTAGACATGGCTATAGCACGATACCTTTCACCATTGGCCCCTGAAATGCTGTGAGTTTTATCGCTTGGGCCTTTGAGAAAGAGCTAAACGTTTTTTGGTAAGTAAACACGCTGGTATGGCTAAGGAAAAAAACTTGATTGCCCTTTTCCAGAATATCGGTACCTGTAAGAATGGCTTCGGATTTAGGCAGTCTACAATTGCATTGGTTTGCGTGGCGGGCGATCCACTTTTTGCTAGCGTTCGAATACTCAATCCTATTGAAACTTAACACCAAAACAGAAAGTATCTCTTCGTACAACGAAGACCAACCTATTAAGGTGTATGTGATAATCACTCAACTTCTTAAAATTGCTGCATTACAAAATTGTTTAGAGCAGCTCAACAAGGAGACATGTGCCCAAATTCATGCTGTTACTTGATTGGCTGTGGCACTAAGGATCCAGACATTATATACCAAATGATGTGCAACAATATTATGGTGCCTGATATTTATCAACTGCAAGTGAATACGCTGAGACGCTACAAACGTCACTAAAATGTGAAGACTAGGCCCGGCATGAAACGACAACAGTTGGCAGATGTGAGTATCAGCTAAGCTTCTGTTTTAACTACATACAACATGATTTGGGTGTTATGTAATAATTTTATGTATGGATATGTATTTTATGTTTCTAGACAATCACGATACCGATCAAAGAGAAGGAAATCATCACCTACTTCGTGTGCATGGTTAAATCAAACTCGAATAAGCTGGATCAGAAAAATGGTATTGGCAATTATACAACTTCAGAGAAGCGGGATTTAGTTCGCCAGTAACAACAACCGCAATAAATTAGCTTAAGTTTCCTTGATGTAAATGTATGTTGATATGAGCCAACACTGCTTGTACATATTTATGGTGTCATCGTTTTCATTTCCACTATATTTCGAAAGTCAGAATTGTGCAGTTTAATATCCCTATTAAAAAGAGTATGTAAACAATCAATATTGTTTTATGTGCTTAAGGGCCGGAAACTTATCTGTAGTAACCCAGTAGATAATTTCAGAGTTAAAAGTCCTTCCTGAGTCAAGAGGCCTTCCAATCTACATTCCTTTCTCCTTTCTTTTTTGTATGGAGTGGCACAAATTAAAAGGCTTCTCCAGCGTTTCTTTTACGTATTCTACAACAAATTGGCACGACGTGCTACACGCGTGGCACATTGTAGTTAGCGTTGTTCCACCTAAATTCAAGCAATTTTGTAAATGCATATATGTCTATGAAATTATACACATGAGCCCATGTCGGTATCTGACGGATGCCATCCGCACAGATCAAATACGATTGGCACTGCGGTAACAAGTGCCAGTGTCAAGTATTAGATCCATGCGGATGGCATCTGTGGACATCGTTATATGCATGCATAATTTCTCCGCTACCATTTTCATGAGTAGGCCTGGTATCTGAAACCGAAAAAGGCAATTGACACCAGCGACTGCTTCCAAAACATATTTACACGCGGGCTCATCCATACTAAAACTTATCAATCGCAAGGTAAGACAATAATTGAACACATGAATTTGTTTTATAAGCGTTTATTTATTTACTCAAATACTCAATAATTTCTATTATAATTGATTCGTTTCTTCCAAAACATATTTATACGCGGTTACATTCATACTACAACAATCGCTAGGTGAGACAATAATTGAACACATCAACTTGTATAATCGTTTATTTATTTATTTATCATTGAATAAATTCATTTTTCACAAACATGCGCGCAAAAATCACTTTATTTGTATCTTGCTGCTTGCTCTTCATGTTCATTTGCTTAATTTCTAAGAAAACAACATGGCGATGAAATTACAAGCGTCAGCCAGAAAATTACTTTATTCTTTAGCTTCATCTTGTCAGATCTTGTGTAGTTGGAGCATGCTTTTCTCCAAGATGAGAGCGCAGGTCATTCGTAAATCAGAAAGCGGAGAATAAAGATCGTTGTCAGCATTCAAGTTGCTATCAAGCAAGCTACCAGTAAATTTGTACTAAGCAAGTATTGTAAAGTTTTTATTGTTCAATAAAGTTAGTCGTAACATAAACTGGGCATTTTAATTTAACAATCCAGTGATCGAACTCGAAGTATTTGGGAAATTATCGAGGATCAAAGGATAATCGTAACAGTATAATTTAATTGAATTTGACTTTTAAAATAGGTGGCAACCCTATCTAAAATACCCTGCAGTAAAATTTAGAGACAGCCTGGCAAAGCGCTAGTTCCGAACTACATCCCTGCAGTAGAATTTAGAGACAGTCTGGCAAAGCGCTAGTTATGAATTACATAATTCAGAACTATCTCTGAACTAGTGCAAAACGGCTGCAGAGCGGGGCAGTTGAAACTTTGCTGAGGTAGTTGCGCTGTCGTCAAAGTTTCTCACATTTAGCATGTCGAAGCTGAGAAGTAAATGTGCAAATTCTCACTTATCGTACAATGCGAAAGTGGCTCCGCGGGAAGACCTCCGACTCTAACATCGTTGGTCGCGAGCTCAAATCGCAGTGGAGGCAGTTGTGAGTTTTTAGATTTAAAAAATTTAAATAGCCTCGTATCGCTTGAAAATTTAAGGGAAAATTATGAAATTCAATAAAAGCAAAATGAGAATAAAAATAAATAAAAATACAATTCGTAAAAGAAATCTGTCCAAAATTTAACCAGTTCAGAACTAGTTCGAAAGTCCTGCAGAGGGGGGCAATTGCCACTTCGTAGGACATCGCCATGTTAAAAGAGACAGTTGAGAGCACTGATTTGGGATAGATGAAGAACCAGTCCCGTCCCTTTTCAAGCTAGTTCGGCGCTAGTTCTGAACCAGTTTGATTTTCTGCAGGGATATATCTCAGAACCTACTCCTCTCCGAGACGAACACGTTGGTGTGCGTGTTTCCACGGAAAATTAATTTTCTTATTATTTTTTTTCGGGGACTTTTCGGGATTTTTTTTTTTTGGTATTCTTCTTGCTTGGCCGGCGACCAGTCTAAATTGTTTGCGAATCATCGCGTTCTTGATTTATAAGCGTAGTAACTAACGTCACTATCTATATATGTATATATAAATGAATTGCTCTTCGTTAGTCTCGCTAAAACTCGAGAACGGCTGGACCGATTTGGCTAATTTTTTGCTGTGGCCCGAGTAGTGTTTGTATGAAAAAAAATTGCCGGTAGGTGGCGCTGTGGTCGAGATATTTCTAAAAATAGTATTTATGGGTCGAGTTGGTTCATATTCAGTAGGTGAGTTGGGCATACAAAGAAAACCGTTTCTTAAAAAAATATACCCGGCAGGTGGCGCTGGAGTCGAGATATTCCGAAAAATCGCATTTATGGACCGATTTCGTTCATATTTAAAACGTAGATTAAATAAAGGGTAAGAAGAATTTTTATTTAAGAATTTACTCGTGAGATGGCGCTGGAGTCGAGATATTTCCAAAAATCATATTTGTTGGCCTACTCGATTCGTAAACGTAGATATTTTTCTGTTACCAGACGATATATCGCTTAATATTTTATCAAATTCAATGACTTAGACCTCATTTTGAAAAGGGGCAGCCCACGTACGTGCGAAAAATAGTCACGTTGTTAAAATGTGATAGTTTCTTGAAAAAAGTGTTTTTAAAAAGCTAAAAGCATTGTATCTGGTCAATCCAGCTCCATATCTTCCATAATACTCCATAAAATTTAATGAGCGAAACACCATTTTGAAGTCCAGCTTCACCGCTTTAGGCAAAAATTTAATCTTTTAAATAGGGTTGCTACCTATCTAAAATTTTAGTGAGTAAAATATAATATTAAAATATTGCAACGCGTTTAGCGATTAAAAGGTATTTAAATGCGCTCTTATTCAGGGATAATAATTTTGAATAGGGTTGCCGATTACTTAAAAATTTAAATCTCTATATACATAAAACAAAGCGTAACTCAAGAACGGGTCGTCCTATGTGAGTTGGAATATACAAATTTGTGTTTGTCTCTGACGAGGAAACTTTTTAGGGCGAGAAAATTTTAAAAATTTATTTTAAATATATTTTTTGAATAATATTTTTTATTTTTTTTTATTTTGATCATAATATTACAATTAAAATATTTGCCCAAGTTCAAAATTGTATCAATGCTAAAAATTATGTAGGTACGCAGAGTAGGTTAAGTTAGAGTGCGTTGTAAATTCTTTGTGAAAAGGATATGATGGAATTTTGATCAAAATACTAAATGAAAACATTTGGCGCTTACATTTCCTTTCCGGCTCATTTGCTTCGAAGATAGTTCGAATTCTTCTTCAGTGTTCGAAAACCATTATGCCGCCGATCTGATAATGAAACATTGGTTCACACAGTCGCAATATAAAAAAGATTGACGATTAACCGTGCAAATGAAACCCCTCAGCAACGCGTCGAAGTTCATGAACAGCTTCGAATGCATGCGTCGCGAATTCGTGCGGCAGGAACTCAGAAGAAACAAGAATCACTCGCAGCTGCTTAAGAATTGAACAAAAGCGCAATCGCCATCTGCATCGTAAAGCGAGAAGTGCCGTAAATCTCCGAATACATCGGTCCGCTGCTCTATTGATTATATCGATCTCACGTTTATTACAACTAGCCCAATGGATGTGCTTTGCCAATAATACAATGCGTTAAAGTTTCATTCGGAGACACCAGGATGGAGTTGTACAGGGGTCAAACGTGAATTTTTGGTCAAAATGTTGAACCAAATTATTTCAATAAAAAAATTAATTTTAGGCGAGACAAAGTTCGCCGGGTCCGCTAGTCTTTTATATATTTAGATATAATACAGAAATTTTTTCAAAGTGAACTGAACTTATTTGATTTGAATTTTCACTGTTCAAGCTTCAAATGTGTGCTTTTTACGTTTTTTTTTGTTTCCTGTAAACCGTGCGAAATAAGAATCAGATGTAGATAAAAAAAATGTGGAATTCAGTATTTCATTTTATATATTTGACATAAATAAATTTGTATACGCAAAATCTACATGTATGTGATGATAAACTTAAGATCTCATAAACAATTTAATTACTATTATTTTTCAATAAAATTGAACATACTCATGTACAAATCAAGTTGGAATTTCTTTCATTTTCGAAAAGGTACTTTTGGAATAAAAAGGGTACAATTTGTATGCCAATTTAGGAACAAGCATGTCGTCATCGGATGATGATTTATTATTATTGGCGTCCGCTATTTTGCTTACAAAGAAAAAATTAAAAAGAAAAAGGCAGTCTGGATGAAATAATAATAATAATAGGTTGGCGCTTACACATATGTTAGTGTTTGGCCGAGCTTCTCCTCCGATTTGTGGCGTGCGCCTTGATGTTGTCACACAAAGGGGAGGGACCTACAGTTTAACGCCGACTCCGAACGGCGATTGTATTTTTTTGAGAAGCTTTTTCATGGCAGAAGTACCATCGGAGGTTTGCCATTGCCTGCCGAGGGGTGACCGCTGTTAAGAAAAAACCTTTTTTCTAAATTTTTTTCGACGTTGATCTGACCAGGGCTTGAACCCAGGCCTGCGGAGTGGAAGCGCGCACTGCTTACCACTACACCACAGCGGCAACAATGGATGAAACGCAATGAAATAAGATTTACTTGTAGAGACGATTACTAATTTTTTGCAAATGGATTCCAAGACCTTCGATGAACTTCTATCTATGGTGAAGCCTTTAAAAGAAAACAAAATACGATATTTGGCGACTGGAAGTAAATTTGAAGATCTCAAGTTCATAACAGCAATCTCTTTAAGACCCCTTGGGGTTATTGTTATTGAAACTTGTGAGGCAATTATTTTATGCCTTTCAAATTTTATCAAGTATGTATATTGAAAAAATATATGCATTCTGTTTTATAAATATTTCTTAAATTTTATTCACATAGTCAAAAAGTTTAAGTATCTGTGAAAGAAGAAACAAAATTAGAAATTGGTGATTGTGGCAAGTTGCTAGCGTTGCTGCTATAATGCACAGATGTCGAATGGTTGGTGTTAAATGCTACATTTATTTGGACGGAGTTGCTGTGCAGGGTTCCCATCTGCCCCTCAAACAAGATTTCATCCACAATTTTGTCACAAAAATATCGTGGTCCGCGTCACATTCTGTCCAATTTAACAGCTCATGAATCAGTTATTGGGGTTTTCATATTTTCTTTAGATAAAAATCTTTTGGTGGGAATTTCTACCAAAGCGTCAGCGTCATCTGGTTTCCTTTTTGCAGTTTCTTGACAATCAAATTTCATGCATTTATGTAATACACAAAATTACATATTTATCTATGTAAACATAAGTATGTACATATCACAAAATATAGTTAAATTAACACAATATTACACTCACTGTTGTGCATTTTGATGCGGAGTGTACCTCCACATCGTTTAGGAACTCCATTTAATTGAAGTAAAATACATTCGACTCAAGCAAACCGTCATCACCAGCTCCACTTTTGCTGCACTCGGCCAATCTTTGCTTTTTACGCCGAAAATTAGTGCGCAAAAAATTAATTTTTTTTTAAATCTTCCACTAATGCACAAGGGTACTGTTCTCTACATACTTCTAGTATCTCGTACTGCTTCCTTTTCTCGTCGCGATGGCGATATGCTTCCAGCTTTACATTCCATAAAGCTGTTAAGCATTGGTATTGTTCAATAAAACCTAAAAGAAAACTTTTCTCGTCCGCGCCCTTTTCCATTAAGACGACCAAAAAGGAACTAAGCTTGTTTTTTGTCAAGCATAACGGGAGACGGTCAAATAAATCACTCATCAAATGAAAAAATCAAAATTTTTTGATTTCCATCAATCAGAGCCGACAACGTCCACGTGTCTTGTCTGCGCTACTACTTGTATTATGTGCCTTGTAACCACGATGCAGAGAACAATTGTGGCAGCGTCAGTGGCACCGCTATTTGGTTTTGCCGATTTTGACAATTCTCAACTAAAAGTAAACAGCGAATGTACGCGAAAACTTTAGATGCACTGAAATTCACTAATTTTTCACGAAAATCACCGATTTTTAACATTTCCTTTATTTATTTTCTTTAAATCTCATATTTTTACAATTGAACACAAAAAATCGGGGCTTTTTTTTATCGAAAACGTGAATGTTAAAAAAGTATGTTTTCACAGCCTTCTTTCACCATTTGGCTTCAATTACTTTTATTTGAGATATGTCATCGCCACCAGGACAGCGCCATCTTGTATTCTATTGTGGCGAATACTGCGAACACATGAACTAATTAAAGCGAACGAACGCGAAAGAGGTAGAAGCGCGACACCGAGAAACGACAATGGAAAAGTACTGGATGCAAGTACGTGTTGTTTTCGCCGCAGAAAACACTCGAGGGACTGGAATTCTAAATAGCGAGAACTTTCGTTTGGAAGCTTCTAGAGATGAGAGCGCAGGTATATAAGCGTGAGTTTACACTGCACAGGAATTCATTCGTAAATCAGAAAGCGGAGCGTAAAGATCGTTGTATGCCATGATCCAACTAGAACAGATCTGACCGGTTGAAGAGCAGCCATTTGCAATTGCATTTGAGAAAAAAGTATGTAAGTATTTGACGTTCGTAATTTTGAAGTTTGTTATTTGTTTTGGTGTTTACATTTCTTTCTTTGGTGGTGATTTATTTCAATACCAAAAGTGGGTTTTTAGCGATTTACACTATATATTCAAAAATAATTAAAATGAAGTTGATTTCATTCTTAATATTCACTTTTTCATTCATTTATTTACATATGTGTTTCAGCAACGTTAAATGGCGCAATAACATCCTAGACATGGCTATAGCACGATACCTTTCACCATTGGCACCCGAAAAGCTGTGATTATTATCACATGGTCTTTTGAAAAAGAGTTAAAAGTTTTTTGGTAAGTAACCACGCTGGTGTGGCTAAGAAAAAAAATTGATTGCCTTTTTTCAGATTATTGTGAGTTGGTCAACACTATAACCAAATCTATATCTCGGTGCCTGTAAGAATGGCTTCGGATTTATCAGTCTACAATTGCATTGGTTTGCGTTGCGGGCGATCCGCTTTTTGCTAGCGTTCGAATACTCAACACTTCTATTGAAACTTAACACCAAAAGAGCAAGTACCTCTTCGTACAACGAAGACCAACCTATTAAGGTGTATGCGAAAATCACTCGACTTCTTAAAATTGCTGCATTACAAAATTGTTAGGAGCAGCTCAACAAGGAGACATGTGCACAAATTCACGCTGTTAACGCCGATGCACAGAAATAAAAAATCTACCTCGCGCCTACTTGATTTGATGTGGCACTAAGGTTTCGGACATGATATACCAAATGATGTGCAACAATGTTATGGTGCCTGATCTTTATCAACTGCAAGTGAATACGCTGAGACGCTACAAACATCACTTAAATGTGAAGACTAGACCATCGTGCATACTATGCACTATGTAGTATGCACAATGGACTAGACCCGGCAAGAAACGACAACAGCTGGCAGATGTGAGTATGAGCTAAACTTCTACATATATCATGCTTTGGGTGTTATGTAATAATTTTATATATTTATATGTATTTTATGTTTCTAAACAATCACGATACCAATCGAAAAGAAAGAAATCATCACCTACTTCGTGTATATGATTAAATCAAACTCGAGTAAGCTGGATCAGAAAAATGGTATTGACAATGATACAACTTGAAAGAAGCGGAATTTAGATTTTCGCCGTTTCTGTAATTTGGTGCTATTGTTCTACAAAATATTTAGTTCGCCAATAACAACCGCAATCAATAATCTTAAGTTTCCTTGATGTAAATGTATTTAGATATAAGCCAACATTGCATATATATTTCAACTTTTCTCTGTCTAAGTGTTTTCTACCGATTTCTCCTTCGGATACAAGAATGATAGAATACAAGATTGCGCAGTCCTGCAAGAATGACATTAGCCGTAATGGGTAAACCAAGAAGATGGTGAAGAGCAATGAGTTGACAGCTGATAATTTGCAGTGAAAAAACGTGTTTTCATTTGGTAAATTGAAAAATATGATTTTTTAAACGTTATTTAACAAATATCAGTAACAAAATACCAAAAATAGTGGTTGTCGTGAAAGTGGTAATTTGTAATATTGCACCTAAAGTTCAACAAAGTGTTAAAAACTTTAGTGCCGGAATAAATATACCCGCCTGTCCAATGTGCAATGTCCATTTTGGATAAGTCAAATAAAACGATGTTATAGCTAATTACTTTATCCTCTTATAATGAATTTTCTTATGCCATTATACTTAATTAATTTCTGTTAGGTCAAATTTCCGTGCAACGTTTGTACTGGCGTCAAAAATCAAAATACAGAGAACTGTTGAAGCATTTTGCGAGGAAGCAATCATTCGTCGTGAATTGGCAGATAACTTCTGTTACTACAATGAACATTACGATAGTCTGAAAGGTTTGCACGCCTGAGCGGCTAAACCACTTGACGACGATCGTAAAGACAAACGCAGTCCTTCGTATACACTTGCCGAATCCGAGCAAGCGCGCACGAACGATGATCTTTTGAATGCGGCACAGATTCAGTTGGTTCGCGAAGGCAAAATGCACGGATTTCCACGCATGTATTGGGCTAAAAAGATATTGGAATGGTCCGCTACACCGGAAATGGCTCCAGAAACGGCCATTCTTTTTAATGATATAGTTTGAATCGACGAAATAGTATATTAAAATAGAATACATGCAAATAAATATAAATTTTTCAGGTTGTATGTGATCAATTGTTGGTGTACACGAACAAGGCTGGGCCGAACGACTAATTTTCGGAAAAGTGCGTTACATGAATTATAAAAGTCAACGGAAATTCGGTGTTACTGCTTTTGTAGCGCGCTATGGTGGCAAAGTATATTAATCAAAGTAAAACTATGTACAGCTATTCTGAGCAATTTAGTTTTGTGTTTTCAGGCTACCAGCCTTTTCATTCATTTCATTAAACGAAGTTATTTTTTGTAACATAAATTTTACTATAACTCAAAGGATTTACATTACGTATATATATATATATATATCTTTTAAAAAATTCTGACGAAATATACAAATTAATGTAATTATAACTTGAGTGTTGCTGTTTCAGATGTAATAGCGTTGTAAAGGAAACAAGTATCGATAGGTTTGTATTCCTTGGTTACAATGTTTATCACCTCCTGGGCCACACAGTCGCCTGATGAAATAAAAATATATGTAATTTTATGCTTTGTTTGGAAAATATAAGTATTTACGAGCGCTGCAAACCGGTTTTAACCGAACCGGTTTTTGAACCGAACCGCCGCTTTTTTCGGGCTTCAAACCGAACCACGAACCGAACCGTTTATATTTTCAAATTCCAAAACCGAACCAAAAACCACTCTAAAAAATGGTTCGGTTCGGTTCAAAATAAATATCTGCTACAGCATTTTTCAAGTTTTGTAATACACAACTTTGTCTAAAAATGAAACCTTTTGGTAAAACTGATAAGCTTTTTTTAATAGCAAAAAACCCTAGGCCAAGATTTTAAGTGTCAGTTCGAAGTTCTGAATATTAATTTTTTGTGTACTTAACTAGACTTACGTCTCGCCCAAACTTTAAAAAATTTTATAAAATTTGTTTACTTTCGCCTTATTGTGTATTTGAAAAAAAGAGATATTCTATATAATTTATCACAAACCACTTAAATAATAGAGTCCTTTGGTTTCACTTCTTTAAGTATGGAGACCAGTTCAATATCAAAAGTTCCTTGAAATAAATTGTTTTTCATTTACGAAGCAAAGGTTTAAAAAGCGAAGATATCCTTTAAAGTATCCCAAAACGATCATTAGACGGAGTTTTTTTTTAATGCCATACTACGATTTTACGAAATTTAATATTTGTTTTAAATTGACAGATGAAAATTCCACCAAGTAGATTCGATTTAACAGCATCTCAAAAAAACCAATTCTGTGAAAAAATTAAAATTTTTCGTAAAAATTTTCGTGCGATGATTTTCTTACGCTTAACTCAAAAACAAAGCTTGGAATGGCTTCATTCGGATTTTGGTAACGAATCACCATCAAAAACATTTTTTATGACTGGTTTGCAGAATTTAAGCGTGGATGCGTCAGCCTCAGTGATGAATACCGTCAAGGTCGGCCATCAACTGCTCTTGTTGCGGCAAACATCGATGCTGTCGAGAAATGATTCAGATTGATCGGCCTGTGCCATACCGGGATATCGAGGCATCCTTGCACATTGGAAAAAGTCAAATACAAACGATTTTGAAAGAGCATTTAGTAGTGAAGAAAGTCTGCTGGTATATGATTAAATAGTATCTGGCGAAATTTTTATATGTCAATGCTGTTTACCTTAACAAATATTATATTTTCTAAAATCATAGTGTAACATCTAAAAAAAAACGCCGAGTTACTCTTATACGTGGATACTTGAGTTTGTTCTCAATAAAAAAGTCTTTTATTTTTAAATATGAACGTATGTACATATATTAGACCGTGTCAAAAAGAAATCCTGCAATGTGACTGGCATAAATCTCAAATTTTAGCATTTGGTATAGTAATGATCCTCCATGAATCTCCCCTCTCTAGGACAATCCTAAGAGGTCCCGCGTCGATCCTTTAGTTTTCTCATAGGAATTACACGTAAGAAAATGAGTTCTTTTCTTTTGATTTTTTTTTGACGCGGTCTAATATATATGTATATTTTTGTAATAGTTTTTTTTAATATTTGTATCACTTAGTATAAAAAAAATTTAACCAGTTGAACCGAACCGAACCGTGGTTCAGAGATACTTATGAACCGGTTCTTGTACCGGTGCAAGTTCTTTCTGAGTGGTTCGAACCACTGAACCGAACCGCACCGATTTTTCGAGCGGTTTGCAGCCCTGGTAATTTTAGCCCGATTTCACCCATTTTCAACGGCTTGCTTTTTGATGTTAAGTGCATTAATTTTACTGAGGTTCGTTGAAATTGGTAAAGCTGTTACCGAGATATACATATAAATCAATAAGTGGGCGTGGCTACACCCATTTTTCAAAAACTCATATTCTTATTACTCGTTCATATATCATTGCATATATCAATTTTGAGTCAATAAGCTTCAGTAGTTACTAAAATATCGCAGTTTTTGTATTTCTGCAAACTACCGTTATATGGGAGGTAGGCGTGGTTATTGTCCGATTTCGCCCATTTTCAATACCACCCGTCCTTATCCCAATAGAAGTACGCGTACTAAGTTTCGTTGAGATATCTCAATTTTTACTCGATTTATCATGCACACAGACGGACGGACGGACAGACAGACATGGCTTAATCGATTTCTCTTTTCATTCTGAGCATTTTGGTATTTATATGTCTATATCTATTTCGATTCCTTTAGGCTGTTACAAACAACCGTTATGCGAACAAAGTTATAATACCCTTGTGCACAAGTGCGCTCGGGTATAAAAAACTATTCTGATGTGACAGCCGACCGGGAGTGGGCAAAGTGTCTAAGATGCAGCAAATGGCTGAAGTATCAAATAACTAGAAGTTTCATATCACTCATGTGCATCCAAATATTCTGTTTAATACATATGTGATTAACCGTTTTATTCAAAGATATGATTAATCAAAAACTCGATTATTCAAGTAAAATGATTTTTGATTAATCTAAAGCTTAATTACTCGAGTAAATTTACTTCTTGATTAATCAAAAACTTAAATTAATCAATTAATGGAGTAACTGGAATTATGATTAACCAAAATCGTTAATCGTACAGCCCTATTGTGAATATTTAAAAAAAAATTGTTTGAGCCATATACGTAAAATTTTCCATTATAAATTTAACTTTTCATATCTCGCGACGTAAAATGGCAAAATTGGCGGGAACAGGTTTGTTTTGAATCGATTCTAAAATTTGTTTGAAACCGATCCGGAACCCAAACTAAAAATGCAGGGACAAACATTTATCAGTTTTATCGAAAAAACTTTGTTCCATAACAGTTATTAAATAAGAAATATTTTTTTATTTCGCCGAGTTATATACTAACGTTCAATTTTTACGTTGCCTGGTAAATGTTATGTAGGAGAAATATCTGTTCCGTTGCCAATAAGTGTTATTTCCCAAATCGTTTAAATAGTACACATATAAACACGTTTCTAGTTCAATTGTATACTGCTTTGTAGCAGGGAACTAATCTGAAATTATTGAGCAATCTGTAGACCGGTTTGTTAAACAGCCAAGGCGTTTACGTTTTAAATAATTACGGAAACGAATATAGGCTGACTTCCAAAACGTATCAATACAATGTTTGGATACTGTTATACTGCGGTATTCAAAGTGTTTGTATATGCAGAGTTGCGACACATTGCAACCATATACATTGCATATTTTAAATATTCAATATACTCGTAGCAATGAACAATTTTTCTGAATTTTCCATTTTTAAAACACCAATGTTAACCAATAATAAACGAAGCATCAACTTTGTTTCTGAACATTATACTTTGTACGTATGCAAAGCAATTGACGTTTTGGAAGACAGCCATAATATCCGGCAAGTATATGTAAAATGCATATGTACCAAAACTAAGGTATGCAATTAAATTACCTCTCTGTTGGTTACAATAGTCTTTAACTATTATTCTTCTTCCGTCTAAACGATTCTGGCCGCATCCAACAAAGCATGCCAGTCGTTTCTCTTATGAGCCAACTGACGTCACTTGGAAATGCCAAGTGATGCCAAGTCCTTCTCCACCTGGTCTTTCCAACGCAGAGGAGGCCTCCCTCGAGTCTAATACTTTCAGTGCTGGAGCATCTGCGTCCATTCGAACGGCATGACCAAGCGCCGCTGTACTTTAATTCTCTGCACAATGTCCATGTCGTTGTAAAGCTCATTCAGCTCATCGTTCCATCATTTGCGATACTCGCCGTCTCGCCAACTCGTAAATTATCCGTAGAATCTTTCTCTCGAACACTCCAAGGGCCGCCTCATCGAATGTTGTCATTGTCCATGCTTCTGCGTCATATACCAGTACGGGCATGATGAATGATTTTTAGAGCGTGGTTTTCGTACGACGAGAGAGGACTTTACTTCTGAATTGCCTACTCAGTCCAAAGTAGCATTTGTTTGCAGGAGTGACTCTCCGTTGAATTTCAAGGCTGACATTGGTGTTGATGCTGGTTCCTAAATAAACGAAGTCATCTACTTTCTCGAACTTGTAACTGTCAACAGTGACATTGATGTCGAAACGATAATACTCTGACTGTTTGTCTGATGATATGAGATATTTCGTTTGGCCTATTCACCACCAGAGCCCCGCGCTTTGCTTCTCTGTCTAATTCCGAGAAGGTAGAACTGACGCAGCCATTGTTTTTTCCGATGATATCGACGTCGTCGACATACGCCAGCAATTGCACGGTCTTGTAGAAAATTTTCTTAACAATACTAAAATTTTTTTTAAGATATAATTGTTTGTTTTGGAGGAAAATTTTTTTATATAGGAGGCTCCCTCCCTACATGTCGCTCTGGCTACGCCCATGGTTCTGTATGTAATATAATTAAATGTTGATGTTCTAAATAAGTTATGAAAAATAAATATAAAAGTTTCGTCGAAATCGCAAACTTTTTAATCAGAATTTCCAGAAATTTCTAGATTTGTAGCCTATTAAATTTTAATGTAATAAAGAGCAAATTCGAAGTCGTTTTTTATTAAAAAAAATTTCTAACAGACTTTGTATGGAAGAAAATTATCAACACCGTCAGCAAAAAAACTTTATCAAGAATCTACGTGGGGCTTTTAGCGACCTCGAATTTTCACTTTATTACATTAGAATTTAATAGGCTACACATCTGCATACCAAAATTAAAAATTAACGAAACAAATTTGATAACGAAATTTTACTAATATTGTAAAAAAATCACTATTTGACTTTAAGTGCAACTCACTGTTCATATTTTTTCAATTGTTCTAAAATTATTAAATTTTAAAAGCCTTACTTCTTAATACATGGACATTTCTTATGCTCAATAAAAAGCATCTTCATTAAAAAAGTTATTTTTTTTTTGTAAAGTATTACACGTAAAATAAAGTTATTTTACAAATCGTTGAGTAGCAAGGGAAAAATGTTCCAATTATTTTTTTATATTAGCAATGGGTTTTATATAAAGCTTACCTTATCTTTTTCACGCCCAAATAAAAATACGCATACACTTGCTTGTATGCATTTAAATTTTGTTGTATGTGTGTAATTAATTAGCTATGTATGTGTATATAAATAGGTACATAATAACAAACATAAAAAAGTGCACATGGAAATACATTTTTTTAAAATGATATAATTTAGTAATGCAGCTCTAGTTTAAGCGTTTTTTTCTTTTCCGCCTTGTTTTTCGTCCCGCGATTGCATATTTTTATCATAAGGGACGTAAGGGGACTGTGTCTGATTGGCATCGGATATTTTTTCAATTTCAATGTATTCATCCTCTTCACCTGTTTTAGCCTTATCATCGGCCACAAGAATTTCTTTTTTCACCTCTGAAAGATAGAACTCGGGCTTATCACTTTCTCTTGTGAAAGAGATTTCCATATTTCGCAATCCCACCGCATCTTGGATCTCATGGGTCAAAAGGTGGTGTTCTAGTTCAGCGCGGAAAAAGAACTTCTCGCTGCAATTATTGCAATCATAGGGGCGACACTGCAGTCCATGTTCGTGCATATGGGATAGTAGGACACCTGAGGCTGTAAATACGGCGGAGCATATGTAACAATTAAAACCTCGCTCTTCACAACCGGCAAAAGTGTGCTCTACTAGATGTTCTTGCAGCTTTTTAGTGTGTGGCAACACCAGTTTACAAATATTGCAACGAACTTCCATTTTCAATGTGCTTCGGCAAAGCTCTGAGGCGTGTTCCGAAATTTCGGTTCGTAAACTTTGCGTTTTAAGTTTGGAGCCAAGTAAGTGCTTCCGGCAGCATTTTTCACAAACTTTGGCTTCTCCATTCATAGGTTTCGGTATTGGCTCTAAGCAGAGAGCACACGCACTTTCTGGATTGTTGGATGATTTGGTATGAAATCTGTGAATACAATGATCATATGAAATAAACGTACTTTATATTACAAATCAAATTTATTATTTTCTTACTGTGCGTGTAAACTGATCTCGAAATCAGAGTGGAGCGATTGCCGACAGCAGATGCATTGCACCGGAAGTTGACTTTCGTTGTTATGCTTACTAAGATGATCTTTGAAATCTGAAACCCCGTCCAAGAGTTGGCCGCAATGAGAGCATTTACCAGACTGTCCAACCTTTGAGTGTTGAAGTTTGTGTTCTGCCAATATAGCAGGCGAAGGGAAAATTTCATCACAAATCAGACACTTATGCTTCCCAGCTGAATTGTGACAAGTCTTCATATGATGTTCCAATTCATTACGTGACTTAAAGTTTCCAGAGCAGTAGGCGCAACGCAAACTTACCCCAGTTTTCATATTATGAACGATTTTGCGATGTGAGTTCACTTCACCTTCGGATCGGAAATCATTTCGATCGCATATATCACAGCTATAGCCCATAGAAGGGTTTACAGAATTTGGAATTGTTGGTTCTGGTGGCGAACGGTTTTGATGAAAATCTGATTGAGATCTTAGATGCTGTGTAACGGGTTGTGACTTTAGGCCGTTGTAATAACTTCTTTCCATTGTTGGCTTATCTATTCTCTGTTGTGTATACATCTCTATTAGAGTTCGACTTGTGTCGAAATAGCGCTGGCTGAGGCCATACATCAATCCGGGGTGTTTTACGGCCCCTGTATCAATCTGCAATGCACTATAGAACTTTCCGTCGATCAATGGATTAGCTGTTGTAGCGGCACTTGGAAAAAGGTTTTTATTAAGATGGGCTGCAAATGCAATATTGTAGTCAAGAATGCTCGTGTTGTTGTTTTGAGACGAAATTGGCATTTGAGGAGTTTTGCTCAGTAAGGCATTCTCGTAGAGGGAATTTATTTGATTCGGCATTTGAGATGGTGTTGAAATTTCTTCAGCGTTAGCTTTTGAAGACAGTGTCGTCGAATTCTTGCCTGTATGATGATGTTCCATGTGCCTATCCAATAGGAACTCAACGTGAAACGTTTCGGGACACGACGGGCATTGGAATTGGCGAGCATGAGCAGCCAGATGGAAGTGCATTTCTAAATCGTTTGCGCAGACAGTTCTACAAAACATGCATTGTAGTGAAATGGGTACTGGAGCATTGAGGCCAGGATGGCTTATTTTGAGGTGCGTATTAAACTCGCTCTCAGATCGAAACATTTCCAAACAGATCGAGCATCGCAGTAACTTAGTTTCAACGGAATGAGTACAAGCAAAATGCATTTGTATAGCTATTTTCGACTCAAATATTTCGGAGCACACATCACACTTGAACATAGAAATCGCGTGTTGCTCCAACATATGGTTTTGGAGCTCCTCAGGTTTCGCGAAAGACTTTTCGCACTTGTTGCTTGCACAAATATATTCTGAATTAGAGATTAGATAATGTGAGTTCACATGCCGCTCGTACTCCGCTGGTTCCTGTAATGCCAGACCGCAATGGTGGCAAATAAGATTTAAGCCCTGAGTTATATGAGTTTTCAAATGGTTACGGAACTTTTCAAAATCTGGCAGTCCCGCATTGCATTGATTGCAAAAAAATATATCCGGTTGTAGAGGTTCCTCAGAAGACGAAAGAGAAGCTTTTGAGCGACGGTTGTTTTTGCTAAGATCAGTAGGTTTTTCTTCTTGCTTATCCTCATTAGAATTTCTCGAGCATGGCAAAATTGGTTCCACCTTAATATTACTTTCCAAAGCGGTGTTATCATCTCGCAAATTAATTTTATCGCCCACTAAACGAGGACTAAAAGTTCCTGATGCAGCTAAACGATTGAAGTGTTCAAGATACGAATTCGGGCTGGCCAAACGATCGAAATGTGCAAGACGAATATGTTGAAATAATGCAGGAAGATTTCCTAACTGCATCGTGCAATACTCACACTTCAGCTGGAATGAGTTTGGTTCAGAAGCAGCTGTATCAAGAGCGGATAGTAGCTGCGTCTTCTGCGAGGAAAATACTTCTTTATCGTGCTTAGTGTGAATATGCACATTGAGCTGCTCAATGGAGTTAAACTCGGACTTTGAGCAATAATTACAAGCCAAAAGGTTCACAGTTCGCGGTCGTTTTGGATAATCCAAACGGTTTGGCTTAGTATCAGTGTGAACCAATGCCGTGGCGTAGCGCCTCTTATGGAAACTTCCGCTACTGGAAATGGATCCGCTTGAACGTGGACTGTAATTAAGTTCTTGGGGATTACCCCCTGCCGCTTGAATAGCTGCCTGTTTTTTATGGTTTTGCATATGTGATGTCAACGCAGCGGCGGTGTTGTATCCACGATTGCATATTGTACACTGAAATGGTTTCTGATTGTCGTGTGTTTTCATGTGAATTTTGAGATGATCGCTAAAATTACAATTGAAGGATAATAGGTATTTCTTCAAAGTGATAGTTTTATTAATATATACATAAATGCAATTGAGAGAGGTTGTTATTTATTACTAAATTAAAATAATAAGCTGCAAAATTTAAGACTGAGGAACTCATGAAAATGTATTACCTTCGGGAAAAGGCAGCCTCGCAGTGTGGACAGCGGTAACGGCGATCTCCAGTATGCAGCTTTGTATGGCGATCTCTTGACCTCTTGTGTTTAAAAAGTCTAGCACAATAATCACATTTAAATGGCAAATGCTCGGCATGGCTCTGAAAAAAAGAGATCAAATACATATACATACATTCATACTATGTATATTTACATATGTGGCATGGAAAGTTAAAAGGGATCTAGGGGTCAAACAATTCGATTTATAATTTTTTTAGCGAAACTTTTAGGAGATGCTACGCTCATTTCAATACAAGAGCGACCACAGATTTCTTGCGCCATTCGTTTTTTCTCAAATTCACTTGTTAACTTCAAAGTAGGGGTTTTAAAAAAACTTATTTCCTAACCGTCGCACAGTGCACCGAACGTGGAAAAATGCAAAAATTGTGTGTCTAGGAATACATGAATGTATATTCTTCAGTCATACTATGTAACTATGTCTAATTGTTGTGTGTATTATGTTTTATTGTTTGATTCCAATAAAATCAGACTCCCTGATGAAGGCGTGAAGTACGTCGAAACGCGTAAGGGAAAGAGGAAACGCAGTTTGCACTTTTAGTACACCGGCCGGAAAGCTGTACCAATGACCCAAGAGAATCCGAATGAAATTTAACACGTATATAGTTTGTAACTTCGATTTAAAAAATGACACTTTTTATAACGGTTTACGTCTTGGTTTAAGGATATTAACTATTTTTTCGT
The DNA here is from genome assembly GCA_029783565.1 of Rhagoletis cerasi. Classification (NCBI taxonomy): domain Eukaryota; kingdom Metazoa; phylum Arthropoda; class Insecta; order Diptera; family Tephritidae; genus Rhagoletis; species Rhagoletis cerasi. The sequence goes on from JAPVRG010283197.1 coordinate 20,729, forward strand.
TATATTTGTTTCGCTAATTTTCGTTGAAAGGAAATTTGATTGGCCACTCACATGGTCATGGTCACATTATCAAAATTTATGTTCTTGGGAATTTGTCTTGGTGCTTTTAGAGGGGAATTCGGGACTACTTAATTTGTTTTCATTAAAGGACTTAACTTATGTGCAGAATACTTTTCGTCAAATCTTATTTTATACTCGCAAATGAAACTGCCAATTTCGCATTAGCAACACTATAAAAACATTGGTCACCAACACTGCTTGGAGTTTGGCGTTTAAATTCTCTTAGAAAGCTCTGAGTTGTTTTGAATTCTAAACAAACTATAATTTCTTTCCATGGACATACATAACAACTGGAAACTGGAACGCCTAAAACTAAGAATGCCTTTTGATAAAGATATATTTTTAGTTCTTAAGTATCATCTTTTTTTTTAAATATAGCCTTTTTAATTTCCCATTTTTCGTTGACAAAAAATGTTAATAGCTTTACTCGTAGAAGAGTCCGTATCACGCTCTGTAACAAGGTTTTATAAAATACTAATTCCTTTGTATTAGCTGTAAAATATATATTTTTTTTTTTTTTTGAGAACTGAATTATTTATTTTTTGTTTCATTTTAATTATAAATGTGAGGGTTTATAATATGAAATTCTGCTATTGCGGGAAATTTGATCGAATCGGGGAATTTCGCGGTGGCCAACGTGGAGAAAGAATGAAATGGCATGTCTGACGCTGCCTCAAGATAAAAAACAATTGGCGCAAAAATCTGATAGCCTGCATGCAGAAATTCTTTCTTTACGCTCTAAACTTGGTGACAAATATGCCGCTATTTCTTTGCTTACTGCAGAAATAAAGAAACGGCACGGAATTATTGGTTCCAAAAATCTCAACACAGTTCGTGTCAACAAAAGCAATGAAACAATTGGTGCTTCTGATCAGTCACTATTGTGCTCTTCGCCTTCAAATTTGCCTGCTGTTGCTTGTGTTACGCCGAGTACAGGTAATTCTCTTATGTCTGCTTCGCACTCTAATGTTCATGCTAGCGCTGCGCCGCTCTCTTCTGGTACTGATAGCGCTGCTGTCACTAACCCCACAACTACCCAGGAAACCACTGATTGCCAACCAATGCCATTTTGACAGATAGTTGCGAGCAATATGATTGCTACTTTTTGTGTGTGGGCACTGTGATATAAGCATTTGCCACAAGATACCACCAGACAACATTCTCTCTATTTCAGCGATTCTTCTTCTTCTTCTTCTTTATTGGCGCTGTAACCGCCTAAGCGATTTTGGCCGAGTCCAAAACAGCACGCCAGTCATTTCTCTTCTGTGCTAACTGACGCCAATTGGAAATGCCAAGTGAAGCCAAGTCCTTCTCCACCTGGTCTTTCCAACGCAGAGGAGGCCTTCCTCTTCCTCTATTACCAGCATCGCGACCCGCG
>JAPVRG010283213.1:0-11846 GCA_029783565.1 Rhagoletis cerasi
GTACATATATGTATTTGTGTTCGAGTGAGTTTTTTCTAAGAAAATAATTGGGTTATTCACACCTGCCTGATTATCAGGTTATCTGGTTTAAAAGTATTGTTATCTACTGTATTTTGTCGTTGTAAACTGAGCTGAGTAAAAAATATAACCAGATATTCTGATAACCAGCAGGAGTGAATACCCAAAATGTTAGTCTACTTTCATTCAAATTTTTCGAATGTACACGTATATTTTTAGAGACGATTTGGGCGGATTGGAGGGCATGGTTAAAATGACCAACCCTGACGATGTCGTTGTCGTCAAAGTGGCAGCGAATAGTGAGTCTCATACTGACTTGAATCTTTCTGCTGTTTCTAATACCGACTCAGAGAAAAGGTATAGTAAAGTATAGTATAGTATATTAAAATGTTAACCATTTCTATAAATTACCGTACAGAGCAAGCACTGCAGCGCATCGAAGTCTGCCGGATATACCGGTAGTCGATGCAAATGGCGATAATGGATCTGAGCTATACGAAACAGTAGCGGACAAACGTCTTCTAGATGAAGAAAACGATCGCAATAAAAGTCGTAAGTGTTATTAATGATAACATGTAATTTTCTTAAATTATATTGTGAATATTACATGCAAAAAATCACTGATTGTATTCCGAGATCAGATAAAATGGTTTGGAAGTAAATAATTATAAAACACGGTTATTTTTTCTTTATTTAAAAACACCTACCAAGATTCTAAGCCTTTTAAAAAATTAGAATTGATTTTGCTTTTGCGCGGTTTCGTCGACTCCGATTTAAAAATAAGTCTTAACTATTTGTGCTCCTTTTAATTCCATATATCCTATTTCAGCCACTCCAAGTCTAAAAAAGCAAACAAGTGTGTCTCAACACAGTTCCATTAGTCAAGCAGATGATGTTAGTTCGCCCTATTCTAGAGTAAGAAATCCGCCGCACGACTACGCCAAAGTAAGGAATACACAATAAAAGTTTCATAATTCTTATCTTTATTTCAAAGACGGATGCAGTTTAAAAATTTAAATATGCACATTTTTCTATCCCGTTATTTTCAACGAATTTTTATCTCTCAATGAAGGTGCGTAACACGGAACATCCCTACGCTCAAGTAAATCCACCATCAACTTCTGCAGCAGCAGCCGCAGCAGCTGTGGTAGCAGCTGGCAATAGCAATAATGCTATTTACAACAGTCAACCACCACTGCTTAATGGCACACTTTCTCGTAACTCAAACCACAGCAATGCATCGCAAAATGAGTCAACATCACAAGCAGAAATTCCAGCCGCTTCGGCCATTGCAGGTATGATCTCCGCCAGTCAAGATCTTCCATATATGACGCCGCCTATATCAAATCAACACTTTAGTGGGGACTCTCAGGACTCTTCAAGTAATTTGCATATACAAATGGGTATATTAAAGTATTAACAAAGCAATACACTCCAATTTTATTTTCAGAAGGCTACACCAGCATCAGCGTGCGGGAGCCGCTTGCAAATATACTAGCACAACACCCACCGAAGCCAACCCAACGGATAGCTACGTTGACTCGTGATGCAAGTGATTCGCATTATGCCACTGTGTCAGATGATTCTGGTTAGATAAACTAAGTCTTGGTTTGCTAATAACATCATCAATATTTCTTTCCTATCCCATGCCATAGACGAAACATATGCAGCTATCGAGGACCCGAATATGCGCGGAAATCCAAATGCACTAACTGACATCTATACAAGTGGCTCAGAGACGTATGCACAAATCCAACCTATGCAAATGAGTTCAATGATCGTATCCGTGGAAATCAATAATACAAATAACATTAGCCAAAATATTATTGCAAATAACGTGCAATCCGCAGAACATAATATATCCAATACATCTTCTGTTTCGCACCACCATCAGTACGGAAGTCACACTCACAGACCTATTTCTGAGCATGCAACTCCTGTACCCCCTCCTGTCGACAACCTACGCACTCAAAAGCACTCTCGACAGCCCTCCGCATCTTCAAATAATAGTTCTTTGATTTGCAATTTAGGTTCACCAAAACCCGAAAAACGACAAGCCAACTCCCCGCTGCCACCAACGCCCAAATCGAATATTACCTCGTGTCGTAGTTCGGTTATATCTGTGATTGAATGCGGTGGCGGTGCTGGAGATTTGAATCTAAGTGGCGTCATAACAACATCGAGCAATGTAGTTCCCGCTGCATCAGCTACTACTAATACAGTTGAAGTATCGCCGCAGAAGAATAAAAGTAAAAGCCTTAGTCCATCCAAAGATATCGAAGGCATGTATGCAAAGGTAAGCGTGGAACGTAAAAATATTCATACATATATAATTTTTTTCCCCCAATTGAAATCGAATGTTTTATTGTTTAGGTGATGAAAAAGAACAAGTTATCACGTCATTCGCCTTCTTCACAAAACAACTCCCCTGTAATGACGCGGAAATATGCTGATCATAACGCATCGTTAGGCGTTAGCCCATTAGACATGGCTGCAGCCGAGCTAATGGAAACGAATCGTGTCAGTGTATTCACCATTTCAAATGCCACGAGCGATAAAGGGCGGATTCGTAGCAACAGTTATGGTTCCAAGGATCATGGTTATGAAACAATACCTGCCGACGCGATCCGACCGTCAGTACTAGAAAATCGCAAATCAGATTGCTACAGTAGCTTATTGCGAAAAGAGCGACCAAAAGAAATCGGTGAGTAACCTACTATAACAACTAATTTGTATGCTCTATCAATTGTATTAATTGCTCTTCTTATGAGTATGTTTTATTTAATTATTTCCTTCTCTCTCCTCCTACTCCCTTCAACTGAATTGTATGTATCTTGCAAAAATGAAATGAAATTCTCCAAAATTCTAATTTTTTTATTCAACAAATTTGTAAAAAAAAATTGTTTATAGTTGTGCGTAAATGAGATCTTACCGCAGTTTTGCTTTTAAACCAACGAAAATTTCAGCATTTTTTATTTGGAAGCAGCGGTTAGTATATAAATGCTTTTTACTAATTCAGTGGTTTTGTACTGTTTTTGTAAAACAAATTTTATATTAACACAAAATTTGCATGCTAATATTTTTGTTAATCACACCTAAAATGTTTATTGCACAAGTGGAGGTTAGTAATTAGATTTAAAGAGATAACTAAAAAAACAAGAACAAATTTAATAATTTCAAAAATTTAGCAAGTGTTTTTATTCCCTTAACTATTATTTATTTTCTGGCGAAATCTAATGCTGGATTTCCACTTGGCATTAAATGGCAAAAATTGTAATGACAAAGTTGGGCATTAAAAAATAATCGTGTCATTACGTTCAATAAATAGTCATTAAGTTCATTTCCACATGGCATTTTTTAAATGGCACCAATTTTTCGTCATTTAAATGTCTAGTGTGAAATTCGGCATAAGGCTGACATAATCACATCGCTGGATAACCTTTTTATAGAATATGCTCAGAGAATGTAGGAATCTGAATGACACAGATTTTACCCGAGCAATGGTGGTTGTTTCGGCGATCTAAGCCTCTTTGGTACGGCGAACCCTTCCAATCGTTGTTCGTTCCTAGAGCAACACAAGCAGCAGAGTAGCTCCGCATTCTTCTGATTCGAGATAGCATCTAGTCCAACTCCGGACCAGAAACCTACTTTTGCTGTGTATGCCAGAGAAGACTGCATTTGAACTCCACTTCGGTTAGGTGCAACGGATGGAGCCACCTAAAGGCCTGTTCTGGCCTCAGGTGACAGCGAGTGTAGCACATGGTTTGTGGCCTATTGTTGCTCGACAAGCACAGCATCCACGGCTCCCAAAAGCTTCATGCCGCTCCCATGCCCATGTAACTAGCAGCTCTGGGTCAATGATAGCAAACGTCAATACCGGAAGTTCGTTCCCACGACAGTCGGGTCTACAACCACAACAACCGGAAAGTTTTCAGCAAATCCCTTCATTCCGTCGGGGCGCTTGGCGGAAATACGCTCCAATATCCGAGCTGAAGCCGCTGTACTAGCGAATGCGCCATCTTCGCCAGGTAAAGATTTGTAGATTCTACAACCGGTCTACCAACACAAGTCGAAAACTGCAGAAGTGCGCCTGAAGACCTGTAATTTCTGATGTGAGTAAGCGTTGGTGAATGGTAAGAAATGTACAACCCGGCGAAGAGCGGTGACAAAGTGGAAATTTCATTCCGTGATCTCGCCTTTGCTGACCCGAAGCGGTAGGCGAGCTGTTTTAGCCGACAATTTATAGAGCAATCTTCTGTGGATAAAGCCAGGAATCGAGTGATCAGAAGGCTGCACAAACTGTCAAAAAACCAGGACGCCTCTTGCTTTCAACAGCGGCGAAGCTGTTGTGGCCATCGGAAGTACAACAGCCTCCAAAGCCATTCGCAGTAGATAATTTCAGGAGTTTAAAACCCTTCCGAAAGGCCTTGCTGAGAGTCTAGAGACATTCCACACTACATTTCCTTCTTTCTTTCTTTGGATGGAGTGGCACAAATTGAAGGGCTTCTGCTTTCGCTTCACGTAGAAGGCCTTTCAGAAGGGCTTTTGTAGGACGTACTTTAAAGGCCTTTTGGAGGAATTGTTTTAAAGTTGCTTCTTTAATTCATAAAAATCATATATTTTTGAAGCACTTGTTTAAGCTTTAAAGCAAATATGTTTTATTGCAATTTAAACTGTATATTGAAATTAATTTGTAATGCTAAATAAAATAAACTTTTTACATTCGCGTAAATTGTAAATAGGAAAAGCCCTTCTAGAAGGCATGCAGTGAAGCACTTTTTTCAGCCCTTCTTGGGTAAGCCTTTTAGAATGGCTTCACTTAGGAAGGCCCACCTAAATTATCTTCTGGGCCCCCACCACCCCACAAAAAAATTGTTTAAGTAAATTTATCAACAGCAAAATATTTTTATCTTCCAACTTAATTCCCGAAAAATCCGGGCCCCTGAAAATTCCTGGCTCGCTTTCCCTTTGGTCTGACCCCTCCGAAACAGCACAGTTGAGCTTTGAGTAACGATTGAGATATTAGCAAATCTAGGCCGGGCTTAGTTGGATCACCACAACAGCAATAACATCTTAGCATAGTTGATTCGAGCGTTTTTTTCAATTGTGCTCATTTTTTTTTTTAAATAGGTTTTCTCATGTTAAATCCTCTATTTGTATTTGGGAAAATACATAAAATCATAAAAAAAAATTAGATTTACATAATCTGCACCACTTTGTCATGTTAAAAAATGAATCAAAGTCCTAACAGCTTAACAAATAGAGCATGTCCCTAAAATTCTCCCAAAAACTGTGCGAATCATCTTGTTTGCATGCTCTTATGCACTGTCATTTTTTCTTATATTTAAATTTATAATCTTTAACAATCCACTCATCTCCACCCACCGTCTAAAAAGGTTAATCTAATTAACCACACGTAAATAAAATCAATAATTTACTCTTATTGAACTTTTTTAGTACAAATACCTAATCCACCTGCAGCGAACGCAAAACCACCGATAGATTCAGAGTTAAATAGCGATAAGCACTATGAGACTATTGCCGTGCCGCTTGACACAACGAGCAACAGCGATCCCGGCTACGAAACCCTCCAAAAGCCAACCAAACTAAATCAATCCGATCCAGATAACGAGAAGAAATCATCTGACTACGATCCCAATTACGAGGTGCTCGAAGGTTCAAAATCCGCCGGGCTATCTGATGATGGCTATGCTAAAATTAATGAGAAAAAACATTTGGCGATTGATGAAGACTCTACTGACGGCTACAGCAAAGTAAAAGGCGAGGAATGCGAAGATGGTGCGACTGGTGGTTACAGCACCATCGGCACGGATGCCAATCACAATTACGCCAGCATCGCTGAAACGAAACAAGAAATGTGTGGCGCTACTCCAGATACCGATGACTTCGATCACTATGCGCGCATCGCTGAAGCGCCGCGAATACCACAATCAGTATCTGAGCTGCCACTCAGCACGTTGCGCACGCCAACGGGTAAGCTCGCACTGAGCGTAAGCGTTGCTTCTGGCGTCACACAAGATACACTGGAATTTACTTCGCCTTCTTCAATTAATTCATCATCATTGCTGGCTAACAGTTCGACACTGTCGTCAACCAATGCCCTAACCGGCAGCAGCAGCACCACCAGTACGATAAGTTCACGACAAACGCCTTCGACATCTTCGCAATATGAATCACTGACTGGCAGCGAAACGGATCCAAACTACGAATCTGTTTGTTACCCGAGCACGGGACGTGAAAATCCATACGAGAGGCTACAGACAGATTATTCTGACACGCAGCTTAGCAGCAGTAGTCCTATAACGTCAGACGAGCTGCGACAACAACAACAGCATAATAAAGGCAATGCACAAACGCACAAAACAACAACAACCGGTGGTAGCACAACAAGTGCTTCATCACCAGCAACGACAGCAACGAACTCTGATTCAGCAGGGGCAACTATAGTAGCAGCGGCACCATTAAAGACCATAGCAAATGGACTAATGCCAAAAGCGAGACCAGAAGGACCAACAACTAAAGTGCAAAATACCAGTGAACTGAATGCCACGGATGTGGTAGTCGATGATTATTTTCAAGTTTAGTTAAATAATTAGTATGTAATTGGGCTAAGAGCACATTTTGTGGCAATTATTAGATATCTGTATTTATTATTATTATTAGGTAAGAGCACGTACATACATATACACCTTGTTATGCGTTACACGCATATGTAAATGTTTCGAGAATATAAGGCAGCGAAGCTGATGCTTTACATACATATGTACATACACATCTTGCACTTGCATTGCAAACAAATTTGCAATTACCCTTCCATTTGGTGTGTTTTTTTTTTTTTCATAAATAACTAGAAATACATAGGTACATATCATTGAGTGAGACGCTAATGAAATATTTTTGTTGCATGGAAGATAAGGTAATTATTATCCTTAATATTTATTTCAATAAAAAAGATATGCCAAATTGATATATTTGCAGCTTCATACACAAATATACTTTATGTTTATATCATTTTAGTAATCTTTCGAAATAACTTCTTATGGTTTTATCTCTATAGACTCTATCTATAGTATAGAGGTATAGACGAATAACTGCATGAAAACTCTAGAAGACAAAAGAAAAGCTTATAAAAGCTATACCAAATAAGATACTAACATAAAATGTCTTAGGACTCAAGTTTCTGACAGCGAAAATTCATCTTTATAACGCTAAACATATGCGCCGTTTTTTTTCTTTTTTTTCAAAGTTGTATAAGACCACTTTTGGAAAAAATTAGGTAATGGTAATTTTAGTAAGATACAGATATCCTGTTACTAAAATTACCATTACCTAATTTTTTCCAAAAGTGATCTTATACAACTTTCAAAAAAACGGCTCCGTGCAAACAAAAGTTCCGGAAATGTTAACGAAATCTTTAAGAGTATCGAAAGTTTGCTCCGAATTCCGAAACGATTTCTTTACGACTCTTCAAAGAAAATCGTATGAAGTGGTGGACACGAGCTCGTAAAGAAATTTCTGTACGATTTCTTAAAGAAGATTCTGAAAAAACTTCACATCGCAGCATTATTTTCATAGCTTTACCGATTTTCTTCCGAAATTTCGTAAAAGAAGCGAAGTATGCACAGTTCATTTCATATTAGAAAATTTGGCGAAAGATCGGAAGGGGAAATAATGACTTCTTTACGAATTTTTTACAATTTCTCTACTATTCAGAGTCTGAATTTCAGACTACTCTGAAAGCATGGTTTGCAGGGCTTATATATGTACATATGTAATATGCAGAGCTGGGTCGTATTGATTCTTTTAGGAATTAAATTACTCCCAATTACAAATTACAAGGAATTGTATTAGGAATCAATTCCTTCAGTCTACAGCAAAGAAATTGATTACTTTTTCAATTCCCTGAAGCAATTTCAAATGTAGTTGCTTTTTTTCATTCCATTAAGGAAATTTCATATTGTAATTGGAATAAATTACGTGCTAGTAATGTAATTTTTTCTCCCAATTCCCATGAAAGGAATTGTAAAAGTAACTGAGAAACTAAAAGTTCATTCACGAATGTAAAATGTGGAATTTTTGTTGTGGTCAAAGGTTAAAATCGAAACGAAGAGCATTCGCGGTAGGATCTAGAAAATTTAACGGTTACCCTATGAACTTAACAGCTACAGTTGAAGTTATTCAGCTTTCTTAAAGTCCAATTAGTAATACTACTTAGGTATGTTCTTTATTCAAGGCAGTTAGCAACCAAGAAATTTAACTATTGCAATTCAACAGTAAAATTTTCTTTTTTAAATTTTTCGATTACTTTTTAAATTACTTTGAGGAATGGAATTGGAAAAACAATTTTTGTTTCCATACCTTTGAATTGAATTAAAACAAAAGCAATTACATTACTAGTACGTAATTTATTCCAATTACGATATGAAATTTCTTGTAATAGAATTAAAAAAAAAACAATTACATTTGAAATTACTTCTAAGGAATTGAAAAAGTAATAAATTCGTCAGCTGTGAACTGAAGAAATTGATTCCTAATTACAATTACTGAGGAATGTAATTGTAATGTACATAATTGCATATACCCAGCTCTGGTAATACATATGTATCATATGTAATTGTTTCACACATTTACTAAAAAATGCTTTCTTAGTTATCGCCGAATTCGAAGTTCATAGCTAAACCATTGTTAACTTAACTTAACCACCAACAATATGTATGTATTTTAACAATGGGTTCATATTCATAGTTTTATAAACTAGAGATTTTTAAGGCCTGAAATTATACAAAGCTGGCAAATAAATATTTAATAGACTGGGCAGTGGTGGGCACACGCATATCATCACTTATGACGCTTGTATGCGAAATAGCGGAGGCCTGCCGAACAGGAGCCTACAAATTTCTACATGGGGCAAGGATGTCAGACTAAACCCGTCGACGGCGCAAACATTCCCAGGTACTGGGTGTCATGTTCGTCAGCTTATTTTTCATTTCCGCGCACACCGCTGACGCTTGTAATAAAATTCGTGCGAAAAATATGGTCGACGGGTCAGTTGGGGTGCGGACAAAGAGACGCTAATCGTGAGAAGGTACCTCAGGTTTCCCGGGTCGAATGATGAAGATGACAACCACTGACGGGTCCTCTGTGGGAAGGTTGACTCCTGCTTTAACAAAGTCGTTAAATATTCTCCCAATAAATGTGTTTGAAAATTCTGAAAGTGCCCACTACTGGTTTAAATTCTTGTAACAAAGTAGGTACCATGTATATAAAATTTTATATTTAAAACTCTTCAATGGTTACTACACAGTTTAAATTGACTTTCTAAAAATGTAAACCCCTAAAAATATTTGCTCCATTTTTAATACGTTAACAAATCTTTGAAAAAAGATTTCCCTTTCCATCGGAGTTTATTTGTTAATTTTTAACGAATTTTTCGCATAAAGACATAAAAACTTAGTGAAGCACTTAAGTAATTTTTTTTCCAGTTCACTAGGGGGCATCTCTAACTGACTATCGAGGACTATCACTGAATCCACTGTAGTCCGATTTTTCGTGAAATCTAGGAAAATATTGTCACTGAATTCGAATAGCTACGAACGTACCAAGGCGAATTTATACATAAATAAATATATATATATATTCGCCTTGGAACGTACCCTGCAGAGAACCAAACTGGTTCAGAATTGCGCCGAACTAGCTTGAAAAGGGACGGTAGTGGTTCTTCATCTATCTCACATCAATGCTTTTAACTGTCTTTTTTAACATGGCGATGTCCTACGAAGTGGCAATTGCCCCCCTCTACAGAACTTTCGAACTCGTTCTGAACTGGTTCCATTTTGGAGAGATTTGGGACAATTAAGTTTTTTATGAAAAAAAATAGTTTAACAATCTATTTCTGGATATTTTTTCGTTTCTTTTACAAATTGTATTTTATTTTGTTTTTATTTATTTTTATTCTCATTTTGTTTTTAGTGAATTTCATAACTTTCCCTTCAATTTTCAAGCGACACGCGACTATTTAAATTTATTAAATCTAAAAACTCGGAACTGCCTCCACCGCGATTTGAACTCGCGACCAACGATGTTACGAGCTGGAGGTCTTCTCGAGGAGCTATTTTCGTATTGTACGATAAGTGAGAATTTGTACATTTACTTCTCAGCTTCAACATGCTAAAAGTGAGAAACTTTGACGACAGCGGAACTACCTCACCGAAGTTTCAACTGCCCCGCTCTGCAGGCGTTTTGCACTGCACCTTTTTCAGTTTTAGTTCAGAAAGTTGCAATTCAAATTCAGAATTTCCATTTCAAACTCAGAATTTTCATTTCAAAATCAGAAAATTATAATTCAAATTCAGAATTTCATTTCAAATTCAGAAAGCTGCAATTTAAATTCAGAAAGTTATAATTCAAATTCAGAATTTTCATTTTAAATTCAGAAAATTTCATTTCAAATCCCGAAAGTTACAATTTAAATTCAGAAATTTCCAATTTAAGCTCAGAAAACTTGAAATTAATTTCTGGAAACGTTTTGTACCTTGCATTTAATGGAAAAATACGTACTCATATATGTATGCATGGGTATGTTTAAAACTTGTGCAATAGTTTGCTTTAAAGGAATACAGAATTGTGGATATCATTTGCAACAAATTTCAAAATGATATTATTTGCAGCTTATGTTTATTTATTTATTTTTAAGAATTTTCATTTAAAATATAGTGCGATCTATAACAGAAACCACAGAAAAAAAAATTTACAAATTGCACGAAATTCACAAAAATGAATCAAACTTCAAAAAATGTTGATCAAAATTTCAAACTTTTTATTCAGAATTTTTAGAAAATCTTAGGGTAGGCAGCAAGTTTGAAGTCACTAAAGATTACCGTTGATTTTTTTAAATTTCTTTTTGAGGGTGTTGCGCATTTTTTTCCACATAAAAATAGATTTGGTTCATACGTTATGGCAATCAGAAATTTTCTGAACTTAAAGTGGAAATTTCTGAATTTGAATCGTAACTTTCTGCATTTGAAATTAAGTTTTCTGGATTTGAAATGGAAATCCTGAATTTTAATTGTAACTTTCTGAATTAAAATTGCAGCTTTCTGGATTGGAACTTTCTGAATTTGAATTGCAACTTTCTGAATTCGAAATGTAAATTCTGAATTTTAAGTGCAACTTTCTGAATTTGAAATGGAAATTCGGAATTTGAATTGTAATTTTCTGAATTTGAAATGGAAATTCTGAATTTGAATTGCAACTTTCTGAACTAAAACTGAAAAAGGTGTAGTTCAGAGACGGCTCTGGAATTTGTAGCCCGGATCTAGCGCTTTGCCAGACTGTCTCTAAATTTTACTGCAGGGTAGCATATACTTTGAATACACACGTTCGTAGCAATTCGGATTCAGTGATCGCATTTTTGTAGATTTCACCAAAAATCTGATTACGATTGATTTTGTGATAGTCCCATATGACTTATGATATTTATTTCGAGATACAAGCAGTAGTAAGTAGCTATCGTCAATAATAGGCAGTAATAACTGATGTCCGAATTCTAAAATCGAAGTTTCTACAGTGGCGGCAGTCTGGTTAGAAAATCTGAAGCCTTCAATTGATTAGGCCTCTTTCGTATTGAAATAATGTATTTAAAAGGTTGTGCATTTCTGAGAAGAAGGATTGTTCAAGTAAATACTATTTTATAAATAAACAATATTTATGGCAAAATTAAATAAAAAAAAGATGGATCAAATTTAGCTATAGAATCTGTTTTTAGTGTTAGGTCTTGCAATTCTAAATTTCGAACCGTGCTTATCCAG
>JAPVRG010283218.1:7759-18732 GCA_029783565.1 Rhagoletis cerasi
GAACTAGTAGGTATAAAAATGAACTGAACGCTCTACAAAAATGATCTGGAAGGATTTTTCTATTAATTCATTCCTATCAAAGTTATTCAAGAATAAACTTGATCTTTTTACTTTGGCGGCGAAATCGTCATTCCGAGTATTGAGATAACAGTTAATTGTTCGTTTCGAGAAATATCTGATTTTGATTGTATTATAGCAAAAATTGTTAAGAAAAAATTTCGATGAATTGAAAATAATTTGGACAACAAGTGCTTTTTAGTATAATCAGTAGGAATTGTAAACACATCGGTAAGACATAAGAATTTGAAAGGCTTTGAAAGGCTTTGAAATTATGAAAACTCGTTTAAAATGATATAAATAGAAAACGTTGTTATTTGCGAAAATAAGTACCAGCTTACTATATGTAATTATTAGATATTTGTTGATATTAAGTTTGAAATCCTTCGTTTCATTTTGAAAAATGGAAGAGATCGAATAAAATTCTTAACATATTAATATACTATACTATTTGCCATTTGCCATTTTTTTCTGTACTCGCTTACAATCGGTATCACATATTGTTTTTAATTCTCTTGTCTAGCTAGAATATTAATATATACTTCGGTCAATTTTACAGCCCTATCAGTAGCTACTTTTATATGTCTAACCCTATTAAATATCCTGGATTGTCTGACCATTCACTACAATTCAACTCAAGAAAATTTGTATTGATATCAAATCATTTAAAAATTTGACAGAATTAAAATTGATGAAAAAATCTATACGCTTATTTAGAAACCACACAAAATCTTCTACATTAAAAAAAAAGCGTTTAGTGATGTCAAACTGATCATCATGGCTTGATTTTAAAGCATCCACCATTCTTGCTTCACTTCAACACATATATTTTTATTAAACAACGATAAAGCCGCTGCTTCAGGGCCTCAAATTCGTGATCTATTTCGCACCAAAGTTTTACTCACCGATTAATCGAAATCGCAATCTTCACCTCTTCAATCTTCGCCAACAAAGCAAAAAGTTCAAGTTTAACCTTGAATAACTTTGAAATGAATAAATTTATTGAAAAACATACTGGATCATTTTTGTATCTCTCATTTCTATATACCTACTAGCTCAGAATAAAAAGATTTAAGCGTAAAATACGGCAAAATACCATAGGGCTGTTCAGGATCTTATGCAAATAGTCTTGATTTTGCATTCGCATTTGCAAATTTTGTGCACCAAATTTACAAATGATAGAGCATATGTACAATATCCTGAACAGCCGTGATGTGTTGTCAAAGATTTGAGGGGTTTTTAGTCCTATATTAAGCTTTAGGTCAGAAACTAACTAAATCAACTTGGCACATAACGGACACCCTAATGTATGTACATACATACATGTGTATGTTTGTAGGGTAAAGTGTGCTTTTAACCGTTTGTGCCTCTGCGTAATTAATCATCATCAACGTCAAACTCGCAACAGCAGCAGAAATCCCAACAGCGAGCCGCCATCGCAATCTTTATCACCAATCGAACTCTGGCATTTACTCGCACGCATAGTACGAGTCAACGCATATTATTTGTATTTATTTGTCTCGTACCCGCCTACATATTTACTCAAATATTTACTTGCACAGCCTCATCATCTTCCCTATTACTGCCTTCTGGTTTTTGTTTTGTTTTTTTGGTCCCACAGTTCATTGTATTTGCTGTTGCTGCTGTTACTACTTTTTACTCGCCTGCTGTATTCGTATGGACTCTCGGAGAATTGATTAATTGCATTTGCTACTTACTAGCAGCACCGTCATTTTAGTGAACTCTGCCTGCTAGTCAATTTACGTTTGTTGGTTGATACTCGTAATCACATATTCATACATATTTATTGGCCCGCGCGGGAATTGAATGGATATAAAGTTAACTAAGCATTTAAAAATATTTACATACGCGTGTACCTATATAAGGAGACTTCGATTGTTATTAAATTCAAATGTTCATCTATTTACTAACTATTTACATACATCTATATTACTCATTAAACATGCATAGACAATGTACTACGTAATAACTAGCAACTTAATAACTTTGTATTTCGCCATTTTCCTTTTAGTTTGTGTATATTTGTTCATTAGGTCTGAAATTTTCAAATATCAAATGGCTTAAAAGATTTTTAAAATTATAGGATACCAAAAAGTGAGAAAACAAAGGGCACCAAAACAATTGTGAATACATACAAATAAAATTGAAAATTAATACATATTTATATGCAAATTTCAAAGAAAACAAAAAAATATTTGTGCGCAAGTTGCTCGAGTACTTAAGGCTATAATCAATAACGCTAGACTAATGACATGTCATTTGAAGAATTAAAAGTGAGTTAAATACACGATTTAAACTAAAATTTTTAGAGCAAAAAAAACTAAAATCTCATCTTTAAAGAGCCGTTTGGTCAAATTAATTTGATGTTGAAATACGCTGATTGAGGTAAGTTATGTACATTTTCAACAATTTAATTTAATTTGTAAGAGTTGCATATGTACATATATATTTTAAAGATTTTTTTAGATTTCTTCCAGCCCAGTCAAGTTAGCTCAATAAATAGGGGTAAGCTTACGATACTTCGCATAGAGCTAAAAATTTTTACGAATATTGGCAACACCATTATAAATGAAATGTGAAAAGTCCCCATAGATGCCACATCCTTTAAAAAAAATTCAAGGTCAAAGGTCACATAAATTGGTGATTTTGAATTTTTCAGCCAAACTATAAGGTATATCATAAAAATAAGTTAGACAACAGTGTAGATCATGCAATATTTATACAGGGTGTCCCAGAAGTAACCTGCCAAACTTGAGAAGAAGGTAGGTGGGGGGGGGTGAGCTCCCTGATAAGCAAATATTTTCAGGTAAAAGTGTCACCGTTTTTGAAATACTGAGATTTTTTTGGAATTTAAAAAATTGGGCCTTTTCACGCATTTTCTTTAACCGCATGTAAAAAAATTTTAATTTTTTTTAATTTTTTTTTTTAATTTTGTATATTTTTTTATTTACATGCTGTGCAAATGCATGAAAAGGTCCTATTTTTTTAATTCAAAAAAATTTTAAAATTTCAAAAACGGTGACACTTATACCTGAAATTTGTTTGCTTATCAGGGAGCTCACTCACTCAATCGCCTACTCACCGCCGATCAGAAGATGAAATATTGGCTCACGCAGTCGCAATTTACAAATTTTTGGCCGTTAGTAATGCAAATTAGAACCCCCCAGCAACGCGTCCTAGTTAATGAACAACATCGAATGCATTCGTCGCGAATTCATACAGGACGAACTCAGGAGGAACGAAATCACATGCAGCTGCTTAACAACTAAGGCAAAAGAAGTGGCGTGAAAGTCCGATTACATCGACCAGCTACACCATTGAATATATCGAACTCCCGTGAGTTACGATTGGCTCAATGGACGTCTGTCATAAGTCTATATATTTCGGTTTTCTGTAGACCAACGACACTCACCCATTTTTAATTTGCCACCAACTATACGGAACAGATTCAAGGACAGATTCACCATCGAACTGGATCATTGCTGCCACCAGGGAGTGAAGAGGAAAAAGTTCTTCAAATTTCTTTCGTTGGCAACTCTGATATCGAAATTGATTAGCATTGTGTGATTAACTGTGCTATGAAGAACAGATCATTGGAGACTTGCAAGAACTTCGTCACGGACATAACACTTTCGTGAGGTTATTTAAGACGGCAATGGAAGATATGGCTTCTGGCGTCCACAAAACCTTAGTCAGATAAATGTGCCACTGGAAGTCGTGAACATGACTTGTTGGTAAAAATGTTGGACCATAATGATGCAATAAAATAATTAAATTTTGAGCGGAACGAAGTTTGCTGGGTTCGCTAGTTATCTATAAAAACTGTTATGACACTTTTGTTCCTAGGTAACTATCACCATTTTTGAGATATAGCGATTCAAAGTTTTAGTAAAAGTTGTGCCTTCCACAATATGCAAATTATAAATTTGTATGGAAACTTTTTGTATGTATCTTTACTTAAGTGCTCACAACTTCTACATTTATTATTCAACTAGCGGACCTGGCGAGCTTCGTCCCACCCAAAATTAATTTTGTTATTGTTGATTCTTCTTAATAGGTAGAAGTTTCAGTATAATTGGATGGGGCCCCGCCCCATTTTCGTATAGCCCTCAATTTGCTCCGTGAGTATAAGATTGATTTCATATATCTCCATACCAAGTTCCAATACTCTGCCTCCTTGATATATCGAAATTATTTTTAGCCTCAAACCATACTTGGAAAGTCTGCAGTAGGTGTCCAAAATTAAAAAAATCGGTGCGGAACTTTATATATATAATATATATAGATTTAATACTTTTACGATTTAAAAAATTAAATCTGAAAATAACGGTAAAAATATGATGGAAAGATAAAAATCAATAATCCGTAATCGAAATCATAAAATTGCGTTTAAATTGATGAGAAAATCAGAAATCTAATAAAGCTTTTATCAAACACTTTTCGTTTGGTACCAATCTTATAAGTTTTTATTTAATTTCAATATTTTCGGTATTTACTATTTTAAGAGGTGAAAACCATAATGAAAAATATTTCTAAATCAAAGATTTCTCAAATATCTTTCTTATCAATTTAGTTGAATTAAAACTTTCAAATGGGTGGCAGCGCTCTTCAAACATATTTCCGGTAGTAAGCTTTTTTAACCTCTTTAGAGGTATTGTAATATTTCATTTATATTATCAATTAAATTCAATTAAATTTTTCAAACAAGTGGCAACCCTCCTCCAAAATACTTTCGATAGTGGGCTTTCTCAAACTTCTTTAGTTTGATAACCAAATTGTAATACTTAATTTAGCTTATCAATTTTATCAAATCAAAATTTTCAAACATGTGGCAACCCTCCTCAAAAATATTTCCCACTTAAACCTCTTTCTTCTGGCACCCATATTGTAATTTTTACTTTATCTTATCAACTTACTAAACTGGAATTTTCAAATAGGTAGCAACCCCTTAAATTTTTTCTCTCTAACCCATCCGGGTACTATAGCGAACAAACAAAAAAATAATTATTCAAATCGCCCAAGCCGTTTTGGAGTTTTAAGCATCCGAATCAAGAGAGCAAATTTAATTAGTTTCAGTACTGCAAAAAGAAATTTCATTTTGGCCAGCTTTATCCAAAAAAATGCAATTAAGTTAGTGCACTTTTTTAGATTTTATATTTTGACTACATATTCGGATGCAGCGCAAAATTTTAAATAAGAAGTGATGGCCAAGTGCACAGATAGGATTTCTTGCAAACTAGTGTAATTACTAATTAGATGAATAGTTTTCTCTAATTACTTTTAATTCACATCGCTGGCATCACTTCCAATGACACTATTTTTACTTCATACAATATTATTTAGTTAAACAGGACTACAATAAGTTGTGGAGTAGGCCTGCCCACAAACAGCTTAAGCATGAAAAATTACTATTGGGGTGTTCACACCAGCCTGGTTATCAGGGTATCTGCTTATTTGACTATGTTTTTTACTCAGTTTACAAAAACAAAATACACTTTAGAATAATAATTTTTAACCAGATAACCTGATAACCAGGCAGGTGTGAACCAAAGTGTAATCGTTGTTATTAATACAATATAAGTAATAAAAACTATAAAAAAACAACCAAATCAAATAAAAGAAAAGAAGAGACAAACAAAAAATATTTGCATAAATTTAGCATTGACAAGCTCTTCTGCTCTGCAGAAAATAATAACATACATAAACGACATTAATGGCAAACAGCTTTGGCTGAATGTAAATTTTTGGTACATTATTTTTTGTTTTCTGTTGTCTGTTTTCCGATTTCTGATTTTGTGTTTTTTATTTATTTTATTTTATTTCATTTTATTTTTTTATTTACTTTATTATTGCATCACCGTTTTAAAAGCAATAAAAAGCTCATGCATTTTTCATAATTCTTTTTTGTTTTCGCTCGTTCCACAAATCTAATCAACATCGTCGATGTAACTCAACACAAAAGAATTTAATACTATTCCACCTGCGTGCGTCGAAGTGAGAAAAGAGATACGAGTACTTACATACATATGTATATACATATGTACATACTTACTTAGTGAGCGCGCGCAAGGCGATACGGCGATGAGGTGCTGAGCTAGAGAATGCTGTACAGTAATAATAGTTTTCACTTTTCGCTCATAAATTTAACGTTTTACAAGTAAAATTTTCATGTAATCATCATGCAAACAAACACACGCATAAAACTGCATGCAAGAGAAGAACAAACAAACAAACTTGCATAAGTATATGTATTTATGCATTTTCTTTGTCTCACGCACGTACGATTTGTTTGTTTGTTTATTTCGAACGTCCAGCTGACTGAGAGAATAATGCTTGGCTTTTCTTCAGGAGGGTAGCGCAATAGCAATTCGAGAAAAATATTTACATAGTAAGAAACGAAAGACTTAAGCAGCAAACTTGTTTCATTTTTTCTAACCAGCGCTGTTTTGTTTGAAACGCGAGGCGTAGGGGAAAATTAAAATTGCAAAGCGAAAAAATCGAGTTTCGAACCGGCACAAAGTGACAGCCGCGCTGCAATGAGCGCGCGTGCATTTGGAAAATTTATGATGTTTGCGGCTAGCGGCGAGTCGTCATAATTTAATAAATTCACCGCGTAATCCGGTAAAAGCAATTTACAATTCAAACGAGCACACACACACACACATAAATACATTTAAACATGTGAATATGCATATAAAATGACTAATCTACATGCTTATGATTGTAGCTATGCTTGTACATACATATATACATATGTAAGTGTGTATTAAAGTGCGCGTGCACACACCTAAGAAAATGTATTAGTTGGTGTATTTGCGCGCAATTGCTGGGGAAATTTATAATTTGCATTAATATTTGCGCGCTGCAAGCCACTTACATACATGCATACAAACATACATACATATGAATTTGTACATATAAACATGCGCACCGCACCTAATCAACAGCAACAGTGCAAGTTGCAGCTATTTAGTTTCTTTCTTATTGTTTGCCTACATAAATATATACATACTTACTTGCATTTGTGTATTGGCCGGCAGCAAAACAGTCTATCATCGTTGAGTAATTGAAGTGTTAATGTATTTATGACAACCGATGTATTCACAGTTGCACACTAGCATGCCGGTATACCGGCTTGTGAAGTAGCTAGTGGCCAGTAGCCGGTGGCAAGTGGCAATGGATTGCATGTGGCATTTGGCATGTAGCAACTAGCATAAGTTGCATAGCTTTCATTTGGCATTTACAGTAGCCATTAACATTATGAAATATGGAAATTTATGGTCACAAGTTGTGTTTGAGGAAAAGAGGTTATCCATTAGTTGCTTTGGATGTTCTGTAAATAGATTTGAAAGAAAAAAAAACAAAAAATATAGGCAACATTTATTATTTGCTTTAGTACGCGTATGCAATACATTCCATTGTTAATTTTATTTGCCTATTAAAACAATAAAATTAAGATTTTATTTTTTGATGGTAGAATTTACATTAATTAAAATAAAACATGGGAGTACGAGTATATGAGCTTAGGCGGCTAATTTGAAAGCAGAAACCCTATCATGGACCAAGATTATACCATAAAATGCTTCTGAGCTGTAGAGTTTTAAAGAAAAAATATCAAAGTTTACGTGTATTTTATAAGAGAAATTTTTCAACGCCTTGGGCGAGTACTTAGTGATTAATATTAAGGGTTAAAATTTTTAGGGAGTTTTTTTAAGATATTTTCACTCACCCTTTATTTTGACTCCTATTTTAATTTACATCAAATTTGCTACAGATGTCATGACTTGCCTTTGAGATACAGCAAAAAGAAGAGAAAAAGGTCATAGATTTTTTCAACATGCTCAACTTCGCCCCTTATTTTTACTACACTAAAGAATGTTGTCAGTTTTATTGAGCTTTTTACCGCGATTTGGTTTTTTAGTAAAAATGGAAAATCCAACAAAGTCTTAGTGATAGTGAAGTTATAGCTGCCGTTTCGGAGATAACGACATCTCCTCATCAGACTTCTTTTTCTAGACTTCAGCAGGGATCGAACCCGCATCAACGATGTGGAAATCCAGTAGCGCTGATTTATGCACACCTCGTAACTCTTGTTGCTTATCAAGAATGTTTGCATTCTTTGCAAATTTTATAAATGAAGTTAAATAATGAAATTTAAAATATGTTAATACAAGTATCGAACAAATTAGGAAAATTATCAGAATTAAGTAAAAGATACCATGCACATTTCGTTAAGTCACGGATTTTTGAAAAAATATATCATTGGAAAGTACTTATTATCCGTATGCAGGAATACAAATGTTTTGACAAAATTTTTATGTTTGTCCAAGTTATTGGCGGTTATATTTGAAAGTATGTTAAATTAAAAAAATGTATTTCTTCTAAATTGTAATAGATATCGGTATGAAATTTGGCACCCTTGTTTATAAATATTTATGCTTCATAATGCATAAACAACAACGGCTAATTATTATATATAATTGTTTTTGGAAATATTTTATTTTTTGGAAATAATTTTTTTTTTGTGTTATTCGCGCTACTATGAAAAGGCAATTATGCGAAAATATGCCTCAATCTGTAGAAAACTGTTGTCCCTATCATTTCTTTGGATAAATTATTTTTTTTCACGCGATGTGTGAAATTGTCAGTACAAACACAACGAATTTACGTGCGGCTGCCTCGTCGTCTTAGCGATGAGTCGCGACGGATCTAAGTTCGTTTGACGCCCATGTTTTAATATTTCATATAACTTGTGTACAATTTAATTAAATTCGATTTTTCGAACAGCTGCCAGACCTTTTCAAATTATTTTTAAACTAAAACCTTCTTAAACCTCTTTCGTCTGACACCCATATTGTGATACATACATATGTATTTTAATTACCTAGTTGCTTTAATACATGTTGAATTTATTTTTTTAAATACGTGACAACCCTCCTGCATGTAGTTACGAAATAGAGCCTTTTCAAAACCATTTCGCTTGATACTCATATTGGGAAATTAATTTAACTTATTCAATTTTAAATTTAGTTTTAAAATTTTAATATACATACAGGGTGTGCAAAAAGTACCACGACAAACTTGAGGAGAAGGCAGGTGGCGGGTGAGCTCCCTGATAAGCAAAAATTTGGCAGGTAAAAGTGTCACCATT
Source organism: Rhagoletis cerasi (assembly GCA_029783565.1). Lineage (NCBI taxonomy): Eukaryota > Metazoa > Arthropoda > Insecta > Diptera > Tephritidae > Rhagoletis > Rhagoletis cerasi. The sequence goes on from JAPVRG010283218.1 coordinate 16,989, forward strand.
TTTGAAATATTGTTTGTACATGCAGTTAAAGAAAATACATGAAAAGACTCGAATTTTTGGAATTTAAAAAAATTTTCAATATTTCAAAAACGGTGACATTTTTACCTGAAAAATGTTTGCTTATCAGAGAGGAAACCTGCCTTCTCCTCAAGTTTTATGTGGTACTTCTTGAACACCCTGTATGTATATAGGGGCAGGTCTCTATGGTCCCTGTATAAAACTCTCTGTGCCCATGGGAATGTATCCGAGCATTTTTCAGGCGGAGGTCTTCGCAATTAATCTGTGTGCAGAGATTAATTTGAGAAGAAACTACCGGATTGAGGGAATCCTCTCTAGTCCTTGAGTGCATTGAGAGCTTAAACTCCCTTGCTGAATTCAATAGAATTCATCTGCTTTGGGTACCAGGTCACAGAGGCGTGGAAGGAAATGAGGTAGCGGACAGATTAGCTAGCGAGGCAGCAGCCTCAACTCGCACAGGTCCCGAACCTTACCTTGCGGTAGGTCCCGCCACTATTAGGGAAGAGCTCGGGAAAGAAACCTTAAGAAAGAAAGAACAGAACTTGCGAAGCATCATTGGACTTCAGCAAGCCAAAAGACTAGTGGGGAGTACAACCAAAAGAGATACAGGCTTCTTATCAACCTACCCAAGGAGAAATTGAGGATTGTCAGAGGCATCCTCACAGGACACTGTAAATTAAGAGGACACGTGCATAAGCTGGGAATCTGGTCAAATGGCATTTGTGGTTTTTGTGACTCGGCTAAGGAGTCACCACTGCACCTCCTAGAGCTCTTGTTAATCGACTAGCCGACTAATCGGTTAATCGATTAATCGATTAGCAGAAGTTGTTTAAAAAAAAGTCGACTTAATCGACTAACCGTTTCTGTTCAACTTTTTCAATTAACCGTTCACAAACAACTAGTCGACTAACCGTTCGTTTTCGATTTTTCGACTAGTTGTTTTATATTAACAAATATATTTTTATGTATGTACATACATATGTATGAATGTGATGGAGACTTATGTAAGCTTATTGCTCGATTTCAAATATAATGAAGTTTTCAATGAAATTGAGAAAAAGAAAATAGAGAACATTCTTTTGTTGCATTCAAAGAATTGTATGACTCCAAACATCGAACAGACAAGGAAAAAGCAATCCTTTTAAAGCGTAGGTTTATTGTTTATTTAGTAACTAAAATAGAACATAAAAAATGGGAAATTTTTTTTGGTATTAATACATTTTCCGATCCGTCAAAAAATCCAACTGCGATTGCGTGAACTCATTTAAAAGGCAAAATTTTAACTTGTTTTAAAATGAAAAAAATATTTTGTGAGCAAGTGTCACTATTCGAATTATTTCGGTTAGTCGAAAATGAACGGCTAGTTGATTTCAAATGATTTATCGAATACTTGTTGCTCGACTTTCAACTTTCAAAAAAATTGCTTATCGAATAGCCGGATAGTCGATTTTCAACAAGAGCTCTAGCACCTCCTCCTGGAGTGCGATGCATTGACTTTTTGGGGATCTTAGGACTTCATAAGGTGTTGTGACGAGTGGAGGACACAATAGATCTTAGGGTCGCAGTGCACATCTCTTTTAAGCTATCTATGTATATAGATTACATAGTGCTACAAAAAAATCACGAAATACACTCGAAACAAAACTTAGTGTAGGTTGTAGGTAGGGTCGAGAACAACACGAAAATGGGTTTCTTATAGTTCCTGAACCCTTCATTTTTTAACCAT
>JAPVRG010283247.1:4537-15151 GCA_029783565.1 Rhagoletis cerasi
GAGTTATAGCGTCAGGAAGGAAAACCCGACTTATTTTTATATTATAGAGATGTTTGAAATAGGAAAAACACCCCTGTTTACCATATAACGATAAGTTTCAGAATTGTGAAAAAACGATGTTTAATACGTGCGCCGGTTATTTAATGTTCGGTTTCACCCGAACTTAGACTTCTTTACTTGTTTTTTAGATGCAATGCATCGCTTGGTGACATCGATGTCAATTCGATATTTTGGTAAATACAAAAACAGTTTATAAATATAATTTTTTTCGCCCGAATAGCAATGTTCCCCCTACTGAATGATTGCTTGCAGCCATACTTTCACATAAAATAATTAAACAAATTGGGAAGACTAATGAAAATTTCCAAAGGATTTTCCTGAAGCTTTCCGACTGGGGTCCTCAAGTAAATCGAAAGCTCGTCAGATAAAGAATTTTCCGACTTTTAATTTCTCCAGTTTCGATTCACTAATTTATGATGATTGCTCTATAATGAAAAAGTTTCTTCGATTTGATCCGACTTGTCGGAGTCGGATTAATTTTCTTCATTTTGACGCAAGTCGTTTTTAATTAATTCTTTAATTTTTGCTACATTTGCACAAGGTAATGCATTATTAAAGTGCATTCCTTCAAAACGAGGATCTAACACATTTGCAATACCAACAGCAGTAATATGCTCTATGGAACCCATTTTTTTATTCAATTCATTATTGGCGAGCTTCTAAACATTTTCTGAACATGTTTCGAGAAGTTGGCATTCTTACTAAAGTTGAAACACAATTTAAGGCGAAAACACACCCAAGTTTCGCTTACAGACTATTTACACAGCTCAATTTTCCAAGTAATTTTTAGTCCTCTACTAAATATCACGATAAAACTTTGGTACTTTAAAGTACTGATAGCAATTATGAAAGGAAACAGTCATTATTCTGGCAATAATTGTTTCAAACTTCATTACTTCAAATTTCAAAAGTTTCACGTTAGTTTTTGCAGAGGACACTAGAGTCTTGAGCTGTGTAGACAGTTGTTTTTTCGATACATCGAAGTTAAAAACATCGATGCATCGAAAATATCGTAACCTTAAAAATACATCGGGTAAAATCGATGTATAGCCACAAACCGTCGAGTGCTTTTAATACATCGATGTATATCGTCCATCCCTACATTGGAACGGCGTAATCTTTCCTGCAAACAACATAAATTGATCAAATGGCATATTATCATACCATATGTTTTCATATAAAAAATGCATTGGTCTGGCCAGACCGCATTCGACCGTCCGAAGTATATAACTTGCTTATCCTTGAAAAATATCCTTGCGTGAATTTTTTCCACCTGATTCCTTCATGAATAGGTTGCTAATGAAATTTAAGTAAAAGTCAAGAAATCTCAAATCGATAACTCAATTGAAAGTATATTTAAATTACAATCGAAATCGAAAAAGGTCTGGCCAGAACAATCTGACCAACGGAGGGTTAAAATTATTCAGTCGTTTCATGTTTACAAAATGAAATGAATATGTTGAATTCCCGGCCTTCAAAATCAGCCGTATACCCAACAAATTGTCGCATGCTCTGAAATGTACGGCAGAGACGATTTTTCAGCACTAATACATATTGTTTACAAAATAATTCTGTGGGCAAAAATTAATATTGAATTCTCCACACAGTAGCTCTGTTTCTTTACACAGAATTCGCCAAAAAATGAATATTGAATACAACACACAGTAGCTTTGTTTCTTTACAGATATTTATCACTAGCAAGGCGAATTTACACAAGATAGTGGAAGCAGTCAACAATGTTAAAGTAAACAAAGCCGAAGAGGAGGATAAAAGAGAATGTCGGAAGAGTCAATTATCTTAATATTTTTCGATATGAAATGTGTTTTAATTACTTTTAATTGTGAAAATATGATTTGTAATAACAATATGGAATGGAATGGAATTGTGGATGGCCGGAAAAACCATACACAAATTTTTCCAAGCACTCAGGTAGTATTGCCCATTGTGCTTAATGCCAAGAGACAGGATTTAGAGGAAATGGATATATGGGTGGGGTGGGAGTTCATTGCTCCTCCGCAAAATTATCAGACTCCTTTATGAGTTTTGCAGTTTGTTGAGGGAAAAAGAATGTACGTCGTCCGTTATCAGCACATCCGACCCAAAAATGCACCATCTGAGTCTGGCGAAGGCCGGACAGCGGCAGAGGAAATGCTCTGTACTATCGTCGTCCTCCAAACACGATTTACACAGTGGATAGTCGATGATGCCTATGGTGACAATATGTTGTCCCCATGGATTGTGCCCCATAATAAGTCCTACCAGGACTCGTAGATCACTCCTTCTTTGTCTGAGAAGAAATTTTGCTACCACCCTGTCAGGCCTTTTCAGGAAACACTTGGTTATTTTGCAGGTGAAAATAGTGCACCAACGGTTCTCATGAGTTTTCTTTATGAGATCCTTGATGCACCCGTTCGGTCCCGGTATACTTGGCCCTTAAATTGGCCCCGGTCCGAGCGGGTGCTCCAGAAAACCGCAGTTCGCCAATTCATCAGCCAGTTCGCTACCTTGAACACCGTAGTGTCCTGGCACCCACACAAGTTCAAGATCATTCCATCTTGTAACGGAGTACAGCCCAAACTTACATTCCTGGACTAACTTTGAAGAGGTGCGAGCTAAAGCGGTAAAGCATCTGAGGTTTCCATCCAGATGCCATCCAGCTCCAGTACCGTTTTCAGTCTTTGAGCCGTCGGTATAGAAAGTTTTCACCGAGCTTCCCAAGGGAGTGTCTAGATCTCTCCATTCTTCCTTTGTAGGAAATCTTACGACGTATTTTCTACCAGAGGATACTCTAGGTATTAGTTTGTCATTTGGTGCCAAAAACAAAGAAAGCGCTCCTTTGTAGCCCGTTTAACACGGAAACCGTGGTTTTGACCATGGTTCTGCCCCACCATAATACAGCAGAATACGTAAAGATTGGCCCGATTAGAGCTATGTATATCCAAAATACCATAGCCGGTTTCAGACCCCAGGTTTAGCCAAAGGTTCTCCGACACTGTCCGAAAACTTTCAGCGCTCGATTTACCTTCAGCTCGACGTGAGTTTTAAATATAAGCTTCGTATCTAAAGTTACTCCTAGATCTTTCACATCCACGGAAACGCTTAGGTTAATGCCTCTAAGCACTGGAAGGTTGAGACCTACCAATTTTCTTTTCCACGTAAACAAGACCAGGGTCGTGTCTTGCTTGGATTGACAGCAAGACCCTGCAAAGTGCACCACTCATCAATCTTATTCAGGGTTCTCTGTGTCTTAAAACAGACCTCCCTGAGAGATTCGCCTGCTGACAGTGCACAACCATCATCCGCGTACGCTTGGATGTGAATGAAGTCTTGCATTTCCGTTAGTAGAGAGTCCACTACCAAACACCAAAAGAGAGGTGAAAGCACCCCGCCCTGAGGGCACCCTCTCCCAACCTCTGCCATGGTACAAAGGCTAGCTTCATCCCCCACGGTCAGCAATCTCTTAGATAACATGAAGTGAATCCACCTTATAATGGTTTCGTCCACACCATGTCTTCTGGCCGCAGAGCACATGGAGTCAAAAGTAGTGTTGTCAAACGCCCCCTCAATATCAGCTAAGACTCCCATTGTGTATTCACCTGCTTCCAGTCCCACCTCGATCTTTGTTACGAGGTCATGTAGAGCTGATTCACAGGACTTTCCGCTTTGGTATGCATGTTGATGAACATTAAGGGGGCTATTCACCAAAACCCTTGATCTAATATACTTCTCCACCGTGCGCTCCAGAATTTTCAGCATGAAGGATGTCAGACTGAATGGCCTGAAGCTTTTCGCCAGCGCATAGTCATCCCCTCCTGGTTTGGGAATGAAGACTACCCTGACTTTTCTCCAAAGAATGGGAACGTGGCCAAATGCCAGACAGGCGCTAAAGACCCTTATTAGAGCCCCTACAAGCCTGTCTCCCCCACACTTTAGCATTTTCGGATACACGCCATCTGGGCCCGGTGACTTAAAGTCATCAAAAGAGGCTAGGGAAAACCTTACTGACTCCTCAGTCACCACCCAGTTTAGTCTGGTGGCTCTCCCCGACGCGCTATCCTCCACCATATCTCTGCCTGCGTCAGGAGTTATCCTGCTACTCGGAAAATGAGTTTCAAGGAGAATCTTGTATGTGTCTAGCAGCGACGTGGTATAACCATCAGATTTTCTGAGAGAATCGAGCCTAACTATCAGGTCCTGTTGAAGTACGTTACACAGCCTGGCGAATTTTCATGTTGTCGATATAATAATAAGAGCTTAGTTTTGACATGCGAATTTTCCTCTTATATTCCTTCTGCACGTTACGATATTCGGACCAGTCATCCTCTTTTCGGGTTTTTAAAGCCCTATTCAGAAGTCGCCTGGACCTTTTTCGCAGATTGGTGAGTTCAGCGTTCCACCATGGGATCGCTTTTCCCTGCCTGCTTCTTCTTAGCGGACATACTTCCTCAAAACAACCAATCAAAGTACTCTTTACCTCGCGGGTCGCCTCTTCAATTAATTTAATGTTTTTGAGTTGAGGGAGATTTGGTATTCTCGTTTCAAGGAGCAACCCAAACTTCTCCCAGTCCGCCTTTCGAGAATTCCGACCTTTTGGCATTTGACAAGTGTCATTCATAGCCGAAATTCGATGAATCGATGATCTTATAGAGATTCCTCTTCCAAGACCAACCATCCTGTGATATGATCCGCCAAAACTTCATTGGTTAAGGTTAGATCTATCACTCCTTGTCTTCTGCTGGTGACAAAAGTAGGTTTGTTACCTACATTCTGTATTACCAATTCAGAGGACAGAATGTAGTCAAATAGTTTGTTCCCACGGAAGTTGCACTTCGTTCTACCCCATATAGGGGTTTGTGAGTTCGCGACACAACCCACTATTAGGCCCATACCATTTGACTCGGCGTACTGCACGATGTCCATAATCTCCCTCTTAGGAGGGGGGACTATAGAATCGTATGGCAGGCAGCGCGTTTCCCGTCCGTACAGTACCCAATTTTTGTCGCAACGACATCTTGGGAGCAGAACTCTCTAAGCATGCGCGCGGCCTTTCTGTCCCTCTAAATTGATGGACGTTACCCCAAGAAATCCCTCCAAGTCCACAGATACGCCCTCGGCATACCCATGGTTCCTGAATTAGGATCATTTGGGGATTTGATCGCAGTTTCGCATGCCTACTGCATAATAGGGCAGTAGACGATTTGCTATGCTGCAAAGTAATAACAATTAATAAAGAAAATGTGAAGAAATGTGATTTTAGTGAAAGTATTAGGGAATTTCAGTGCATTTGAAATTTGGAGGCGTCGTTTACTTTTACACGAGAAATGTCAAAATCGGCAAAACCAAAGTAGCGGTTTGCGGAATGCGTCTCATCTTCTGTTCGCTAAATCGTGGTTAGCCGTATATGTAAAAAATTACACTAGCACAATGACAGTATGAATTACAACAAATACATAATTTTGACGTTATGATCTCCAATCCGATCACAAAATGGCAGCAAATATTTTCAATTGTCAAAAACATCGGGCAGATGCTTACTTGGTAGTTTCTGCTAGTTTACGTTTCTTAACTATTTCTATGTAGCTGTTCACACTTGCCTCGTTATCAGGTTGTCTGGTTAAAAGTTATTCTGTAGTGTATTTTCATGTTGTGAACTGAATAAAATATATATAGATAACCACATAACCTGATAATAATAATTTTGTAATTTTTCCCATTCTTCTTCCCGATACTTATCTGCTACAAAAACAAAGAAACAAAACCACCTGCTTGAATACGAGCTATTAACATTCCACAAGTAGTGCTGCTAATAGCGTTGCCATTTTGGTCAAATTGGTAGTTTTATTTTCCTTCGGTAGACAAAAATATTCAGAGCTCTTCTGTATTGACAGAGTTCAGAAACGGAAACTTTTGTCGCCGAACTGGTTACTTGTATGATTGCATTGTACTGTTATAGCGTAGTGTTCGTTTATTAGAACATTTGAACAATTGTAAACAAAATTTGTCGAATGGCGATAATAAAATGGTGCTGTAGATGTAAAAAAGCTCTAAAGCGTACTAAATGCTATATGCTATATATATCTATTTAGTTTTTACTTTTTAGCCATAATGCAATTGATATAAATTCAATTAATCTCAGAGATTCAAATTTTTACATAAAGTAAATATGAAACGAGAGAAAATATCATGTTCTTATGATAAAAAAATTGGTAGTTTGGAAACTGATTTGGTAGGATTTTTGGAACTTAAAAATATTCTCGAGTGGCAACACTGGTTGGTATTGTTAATACACCAATGGTGAAATCGTTTCGGTATATAATGTCATGACAAAAATAATAAGGACACGACATTTGTCAGTTTAAGTTTTTGTTTGATTAATATTTATTATACTTTTTTCTAAAAATACAGCTCATTACATAACAAAAACCATATAAGTCGAAATTCCAAACTTTGTAGAAAAATTATAAAAATTTAAAAAGATTTTACAATAACAACAAACTTTTTATTACGAATGTGCAAGTTTCAAGTAGCTAAAAATTACCATTGATGTTTTATAATTTTTTTGTCGGATTAGCTTCCATATAACGAATAAACACAATTTATTTCTGTATGGACTAAAACCGCTACAGGAGCATTCCACCGTTGGTACGAGACAAATTCTAATAAAAGGCAAAGTAAAAATGTATAAAAGAAAGTATCTAATACATTACGTTTGTATGGTAAAGTACTAACCAAAAAAAGAAAATTTATTTCTGAAATATTCGCGTATGCCCGAAAAATCAAAAATAAATTCCTTGTTTGTACGGGACAGCTCTAGTCTACCTTGAGTTTTAGTTACTGTGTGTTATGTGAAATTCCAGCGAAATTAATGATAATTGTAAAAAAAACTAAAATTACATTTCGTAGCAGAAACATCAAAGTAAATTAAAACAACAAAAGTTTTAGGAATACATTTATTTCAAAAAAGTGTAAAGAATTTTAATGCAATTGTTTGTACGGGACACGCGTGTTTGTACGGGACTTGTACGAATATCAGTTTTATAAATTTAGATTTTCATCACTTTTGTAGAGAAAAGTTGGTGCTGAGGCTATCTGAAGCATAATTTTTGCATGTCACTTCACGATAATTCAATGATATTTCGTGAAATTCAAATGGCTAAACTAAAAGTATGTTTACATATATAGAGATTATCCTCATTTTCGAGCTTAACTCTCTAATCTGTAATTAAAAAAATAGATTAGCCATACAAAATTCTTCCCACGTTAATCTGTAATTATAAAATAATCTCAGATTATACCGATAACTTTTCGGGGTCCACCCTAGTTTTATCGATTAATTTTGCGAAGAAGAGAAATGTCAAATGTGAAAGTTAACAAAAATGGACGCATAGAAGAAAAATAGGTTTTTAAACGTATTTATAATAAAATAGTTAGCTAAAATATAATTAAAGTGCTTAATTTGGAAGAAAAAAGTGATCACAGTGTCACAGAGAAGAAATTAAACTTTTCCTTGAGTTGTGAAAAAAACAAGCACAACAAATTTGACGGCTAGTTATCCGAGATTTGACTGTGTAAACGGGGTGATTAACGAACGAGCTTTGATTGAGATTATATTTATATGTAAACATACTTCAAGTTAAGTTGCGTAGAGAAATCGGCCCAAAATGTTCACCGACATAAATCGATCGACATTCATTTACTGCTGCTTATCGTTGGCTCGCTTTTGCCCAGCTGTATGGTTTGTCTCATTGATTTGTTAGTTGGGGGTTGAAATATTTTTTGAAATTCTCAGAACGATGTTGTTCTAATTGATATTGACGTTGTTGTCGTTTGCCTCAGTAACATAAATTTGTTGAGCACCCCGATGTGGAGAGCAAAGGTGGCGCCGTCAGTGGTACCGCTACTTTGGTTTTGCCAATTTTGACAATTCTTAATTAAAAGTTCCGATACTACTGATATAATGTTGGTATCGATACTTTTGTTTCGATACCAGGTATATCGGTATTCGATACTAAGGTGACGATACTATTGATACCCAAATGGGTATTTTCTTTCGATACCGCATACTGCACGATATTTCATTTCGGATGCCAGAGCCACATGATGATACTGGTATCGATACTTTATTGGCATCTTAATCGATTCAAACCGGTTTAACACAGAATTGAGCGTAACGACATTGATTAGTTGTTTCTTCTTCGAAAACTCGTGCAAGGACCAGCTTCAAGCTGTAATTGCGGCCCGTAGTGAAATTGTTTAAATCGTTGGCGATATATATTCTCACTGCAATGGCACCTCCGAAAAGTAAAGTTAAGATTGACAAAAGCACAGTTAAGTGCAACATGCAGAATGGAAGAACTACTTTTCTTAAGTGACTCTGAATATGGTTGAGAATAAGGATTAGATATAAATTTATAAGTCTTTTTTCAAATCGCTATAAACGTTAATTACACTGGTTTACAGCAAAAATGTACACTGGATTCCACTATCAAATTCCTATGTAGAATTGCTCACTGATTCCAAAAATCGGATTATTTTTTTATTCTATGGATAACTTTTCGAGATATTTGCAATTTACTGTTATTCAGCTAAAGAGAAGAAGTGGTTTCACTTAATCACGTATAACTGAGGAACTAATTTAACAATCTTAATATGAAATGTAGGTAATTAAAGCTAACGAGATTCCCCATAAACGGTACGTATATCGCTATTCCATAGGCCTATTAGTTTCTGAGAAATTAATTAATCATTCCAGATATTTAGTTTTTTTCATGAAAAAATTAAAAAAATTAAAACTTTAACTCGAGGAAAATAAAAGAGAAAACAATTTTTTTATAAATTTTTGTATTTTATATTAAAGTTTGTTCTTTTGCGAAAAATCGAGCTGCCAGCGAAGAAAATCGAAGGATAAATAGAAAAGCTGTGAACGGAGAAATGAAAATGCGCAATGATTTTTCCTTTGAAATATGTACAGAAATGAAGGTTACTCATACGCCATGTAGCGTTCGTTGCGTATGAGCAACGTTTTTTCTGCTCACATTTCATACAAAAAAATCATTGCGCATTTTAATTTACCCATTCAATACTTTTTGATTTATCCATCGATTTTCGTTATAAGTTCGATTTTTTCGCAAAAGAACAAGCTTTGATATACAAGACAAAAATTTACAAAAAAATTGTTTTCTCTTTTATTTTTCTCGTGTTAAAGTATGCATTTTTTAAATTTTTTCATAAAAAAACTGAATATCTGGAATGATTAATTAATTTCTCAGAAACTACTAGGCCTATGGAATATGCATCCCGTTTATGGGGAATCTTGTTAGCTTTAATTATCTACATTTCATATTAAGATTGTTAAATTAGTTACTAAGTTATAAGTGATTAAGTGGAACATCTTCTTCTTTTTAGCTGAATAACGGTAAACTGCAAATTTCTCGAAAATTTATCCATAGAAAAAGAAATTAACTCGATTTTCGAAATCAGCGGGCGATTCTCCATAGCAATTAATTAGTCTCATCTGGAGCACAGAAAAATAATACAAATTTGTGATCCAGTGTTATTATTAATATGCATGTACATAGGATTGCCGACTTAATAAAACAAAAAATCACTAAATATTGAATTCTATAATAAATGCTGCAGATTTATGTACATAAATATAGTATATTTATTGTTTTCAAACAGTGCGTGTCTTCATTTCTGACACCGTCGTAGTTATCTAGTTTTCGTGCTTAGATATTTTCGTATTCTGATGAAATCGAGCAATTTTTTCTAAATTTTGTTTATTGCGCGCCGCAGTTGTTAAATATTTCTTATTAATTTTCATTAATTTATATTATGTAAAACAATTTTGTATCAAATGGGTAAAATATCGGTATTTTATTTCCGATACCAATACCAATACTTGTATCGATACCTGCTTCTGATACATCATTTGATACTGGTATCGATAATTTTATAGTATCGCAACATCCCTATCTCTCAGAATGTAAAGAAAAACTTTAGATGTACTGAAATTCGCTATTTTTTTCACGAAAATCTCCGTTTTTAATACCTTCGTAATTTATTCTCTTTTTTACCGGGGCGAACTCCTGTAAGAACAACCATGGCGACCTAGTGACCGATGTCCAGAACGTACTTAAATTATGGAGGGAACACTTTTCCACTCTAATGAATGGCAGCAGCGGTGAAAATAGTCGAGAAGACGAACCCGAGACCCCAGTCGAGGATGATGGAGTCGATGTCCCACCGCCTGACTATGACGAGGTACGAATAGCGATTACGCGGCTGAAAAACAACAAAGCTGCTGGAGCTGATGGCCTGCCAGCTGAGCTATTCAAGTACGGCGGCGAAGAGCTGATAAGGTGCATGCATCAACTCTTATGCAGAATATGGTCAGATGAACGAATGCCCGACGACTGGAATTTAAGTGTGCTCTGCCCAATCCACAAGAAAGGCTATCCCGCCATACGCGCCAACTACCGCGGGATCAGCCTTCTAAGCATAGGTTATAAGGTCCAATCGAGCGTATTGTGTGAAAGACTGAAGCCCACCGTC
>JAPVRG010283272.1:11235-22677 GCA_029783565.1 Rhagoletis cerasi
CGCTAAGAGGACCTGCCATAAATATAGTAAGGCGAGAGCAACCAAATGATTGGACATCGTTGCGAGATCTCTTGATCGAAGAGTTTGGTGAGCATACGCCTGTTTCAACGCTCATTTTAGATATAAACAATATACGCTTTAAGAGTAGTTGTTAATAAATTTTATATAAAATTAATTAAAACAACTAGTATTTTACTTACATATAAACGTACATACATACATACATACATATAAGTGAGTAAGAATATGTGTTCCCTGGTTGCGGTTGGGCGGTACCGATAAAACAACATATTTTTTTCTTATAGCTGCCTTTTTATAGTGCTTTCGCATTTTTTTGTCGAATTTATTTAATTTGATTTGACATAAATCACTGTTAATCGTATCAACAGCCTGCCAATAACGAGAAAACTGCGGCACACATACATAGCCTTAGGCTACTGGTTTTCAGTTTCACTATACAATCACTTACATACCTACTCATATTTCCTGCAACAAATGTGGCAAGCGCTCGTTGTACATACGCAGATGCAGGCTATTGGCAATTTTGGATTTCCTTTTTGGCCACTAGCAAAAACGTGAGCGTCCATAAATGTGTGGCTAGCAAACAATAAGAGACTATGAGAAAGAAATGATAAAAAACAGAAAGCGTTCACCCACAAGTATGTAAGTAACTGCGTCTGGCTACAAATAATATGCGGAACAGTGTACAATGTAGATGGGTATTAAAAAAAATCAATGCATACTACTTGCGAATGATCAGCTTGCCAAACCGGGCGTGATTACTGCCGCTCAACTCCGCACGATTGGCTGTCACCCAACATCAACAACGCCAACCAAGCGAGCGTGTAGCATGCCGCATGCGTTCGTCGTTTACTGCTCTCAATGCCCTGGGGCACAAAACATTGCCCCTTACTATTTTGATTTTTTATTTAGATTCCCTTTTTTACAAGCTTTTTTTTTGAATATTTATTGCGCTTTCTGCAGTGGTTTCGCCACTCATGCAGATTTTATTTGCGGTTAATTCACCAGCTGGCGCCGTCAGGCAGCATAAATCGTAGCAAAAATGTTTATGGCACGCAATGTACCGCACCACAACATGCCACAATAGCACAACAGTGGCAGCAGAGCAGCAGCAGCAGCAGCAGCAACACTACTTGTGGATGCAAAACAATTTACAAATAAGCTATATAGTACCTACATGCATAGCGTAGCGTTTGTCATTGCGCTGCACCCTAAAATTACAGTGCGAACATGCGGGAAAGAAATCATCCTTATGCAATCCCTCCTCAATACAATATTTTCTACTTTAATACAAACTAAGTACATAGGTATATTTATTTTTTACTTCTTTTCTTTGGCGTGGCCTCTTTTTGTTGCTCACATACTGTAAACGCCTTCCACTCATTTGTTGCAACAATTCGTTTGCAATTTGTTTGCCATTTTTCGCATTTTTCCTTTGCGATCAACGCAAAATTATATGCTCCGCGAAAAATGGCTAAAGCTCTGACTCATAGCTGTACTCATCAACTCACTTGCACTTTTTGCTGAATCGTCTTCGATGCACGCATATACATACATACATATATCTATATGATGTGTGTACCCTGCAGTGAAATATTATCAATTGATGAAATAAACCAACTTGTAGTTAGCTTTTTTTCGGTATTTCGATAAATACCTCACTTTTAATTAGCTATGACAAAAGAAGTTAGTTGACACCTAATGCAGAAGTATCCAGGTCTGACTTTTTTGCGGCCATCGCCCCACAAAAGTAGTTAGCTTTTTTCGAATAAAATATAAAGTTAATAGTTAGCACTAGTGTTCGCGTAAACAGAATAAGGTTAGGTAAAAGCTAACGTCATTCCCTGCAGGGTATGTATTAGGGCGATGGACTCGGTTTTTTCAAACCGGTTTCAACCGGTTTTTTGGATATTTTTTGACGGTTTTTTCGGAATCTTAATTTATCGAATATCGAGTAAACCGGATTTTTACAATCGAAAAACCGGAGTTTCACCTAGTTTGTTTATTACCAGAATCTAAGCATTCTAAATATTTATTTAATTTATTAAAAATAGAACTAGATTTTTTTTTAATTTATAACAGGATACTGGAACATTTCCCACTGCAGAAAATTAAAAAAAAAGTAAAATAAAAACGAAAATTTTCCACTGTGGTTTTTGTTGTACCAGCTTACTAAACTCTGCCTAAAACAGTGAATCGACTACATGTATGGAGAGGTATGTTGGATGAGCTGATGTGAGTGGGCATGTGAAGAGGTGGTTAGCGCAGTGTTGTCACTTCCGAAACCAAATTAGTGGTAGTTTATATAAAAAATTGTGGTAGATCGCTTAAATAGTGTGGTAGAATATTTTTAAACCTTAAAAACATTTGTAAACATTTTATTATTCGTCAAATTATTATTATTCAGAAACAATAACCAAAAGCATAAGAAATACTAATTATTGAAACAAAACAAAGCATTACCATCTTTCAGCACCAGCAGTACTATGAGGAAGAACTGCCAAATTGCACATTTATTCAGATAATTCAGTGAACAAAAATTCATCAACAATGGCAGCATTCACAATGAATTGTAATGACTTTTAATTCATATTGAAGAGAAAATTGGCTGTTCAACTTTTATAAAGCAACGTTTTGGCAAATTGAGTTAATAATTTTATTTCAGTAAAACTGTGGTAGTTTTATCAAAATATGTGGTAGTTGTGGTAGAATTGAAAAATTACCAAAAATGTGGTAGATTTACCACAATTGTGGTAAAGTGACAACACTGGGTTAGCGTGGTGGGGCATCTTATTCAAAATAGATAGAGTAGTTGGACCTTATACAATATCCAGAATAGAGTTGGATAGGTGGTTGTTGGTCTCCGATGGCCTGTCTATAATAGGCTATGGGATATATTCATAGTCAAAATAGAGTCGACACTAAGGTTAGTTGCAGCTTTTTGACATAATTTTCAAAGGAATATCTGTCAAAAAAGCTGCAACTAATTTTAAAGTCGACGTTAATTCAACCATTAATATCCCCCTATATTTGCATAGTCAGTCTGGTCCAGTGGATAGTGTAGTCTCATTCACAAGACACTTGGCTCTACATACTCGAGTTTTTACCGACAAAGGACTTTTTCACAAATATTTTCTGTTTTGCTTTCAATCCAAAATACTTCGAATTTATTTTGCCTTATTGATTTCTAAATTGAAGCTATAACTATTTTAAGCAGTTACATTACAATAACGTTGGACATGAAGTGAAGTAGAAACCGAGAGTTTTTACTTGCACTTGCTCATGATAGATCAACAAAGCCGACAAAAACATTGAAAATCTACAGCAAATTGATCAGCATACAAAAGAAGAGTTACATTATAATTTTTGTCATGATTTCTTACTAACAGTAAGTATTACTGTACAGAAAATATGTAAAATAAAACCGGTTTATCCGGTCTTTTCTAACTTTGATAATGGGCAACCGGGTTTTTTCAAATCGCTATTTTTCGAATAACTCGAAAACCGGTTTTAGAAAAAAAGCCAATAATCGAACACCCTAGTATGTATGTATGGTTGCATATAAGTTATATGTCATATACGTACACACATGCATGCGATGGCTGGTAGGATGAATGACTTGTATACACACAATGTTGTTTTTGTTTATATCAATTTAATGCTTAAGCAGCATAAATCATCAGTCATGTGTGCAAAAATAAGTTGTAATGCTTTACCGATAATCCCTGATGTTGGTCGTTATTTTTGAAATAAATAAATCTTTATATACTATAAGTGTTTGTTTATGTATGTACAATAGACTACATCACTCTCCATACAAAAAATAAATAGTTACTAGGTTTCCATCGGCATTATAATATTTATTATATTTTATGACTTCCGCCAAAATATTTCTAGTTTTTTATGAATAAAATTAGTTTTTAAAAATATTTTTTCCAAAAAATTACCTCAGATGATAGAAGAATTTAGCTTAAAAGGCCTACATAAAAATGTTTAGAAATTGTATTAACGGAATCAAAATAATGAAATTTAAAATCAGTACAGCTCACGTAAAATTTAATATTTTTCCGAAATATAAAATATAATAAATTTTAGAATTCCGATGGAAACTCGCAACTTTTTTTGGTGATGCCTCCTAATGTACATATGTATATTCATATTTCATAAATTTTTTTTGGAAGACCTATGTAAATATCTCTACATACATATGTACATATACATATGTAAATGTACGTGCAACTGCACAGTTAGAAACCGGCATTCGCAAGTCGCTAGCGTGCCATGTAAAGTTAGCGCCTCCCTTTCAATAACTTTTTCAAGCGAGTGAAAACTTTGACAGGTCTGCTTGTGGATCATGATGTTCAGCATGACACGTCGCCCACTATGTCATGCAGAATGGGTATCTTTATTTTCTCTTCTACTTGGGGTCGTTTACACAGTGCAAATTAACTCTCTTTCAATTTTGTACAGAAACTCGTCAGTTAACTGCCGAATGGCGCTGTCGTTGAGAAAATGGAATTTTCATTTTTGGCAGGGCGTTACGTGTTGAAGTTGGGTGCGGAAGACAGAAGAAAAGAAAGAGGACAAAAAAGTGAAAGAGGAAACGAGAATAAAACGAGAGGAAATGAGAAAACGTCAAAAATAATGCCGCGTTTATTTGGGTATTGCGTGCGCTGGCACTCGGCGTTAGATAACGCAACGATAGCGCTCCAATTTAGGGACGGCAGTAATATTCGCGATCTTGTGTATCATGAAATCGCTCCAAATGGACATATTTCATTAGGCGTTTGCGCAAATATCTTTGGTAAACCATTCCATTCCCCGAACTCGTTTCGAGCCGATTGAAGCCATACAACAAAATTCGTAGAAGTTATTGAAAGCCATGTTAGATATAAGGGCCCACTTCGAAGGCGATATAAAAATTTTAATTTTTAAATGAAAGTCGAACAATTTCAAGTACCTTTTTGCCAGAATGTTCATACATATATGTATACCCTGAGGCAAAAGAATTAAGAACTTAATAAAAATATAATATAATAATAATATAATATATTCATGTTATAATTCTAAGGTGGTGTAAATTACATTATTTCAGACTGAGTGGGGTATTTTTTGATGCCCAAACACCTGGCATCACTGCCGCTAAAAACGGCTTTAATTAAACTGTCATCGGGGAGCTATTTCCTGTTAGGTACTTTTCCAATACACGTGCGGTTATATATTTATGTGTATGTATGTATGCATTGTATGTACAATTAGTGACGTTTGATAGGAGTACATATGTCACTTTAGCAAATGATAAACGACCTTCATCGAATATTAATGGGTTATTATTAGCGCCATTAAATAAATCTGTTACATATGCGTCAGTAAAGTGGAACATTTGTCTATATATGTAAGTGCTGGCGGAATCGATTATTTGCATATAAGATTATTATACAGATTTATTCATTAATTTAATTCCCTTATTAACACTAATTACACTGTGAGTGGATTACAAGGGTTCACTTAGCCAAAAATGAAGCGCAAAAGGGACCGATTTTTAACAGAAATCTAAATAATGATAGCGAAAAGGTCGTCCAAGCCGTATTTCCAGCAATTTAATCTTTTTACTATGGATATAAAATTAAATTTTTACAAATGCATTTACATAAAGGAACTAAGCATTACCTCATTGGTTCCCTGTGTTGCGTAAAAATAGAGCCGTTCCCTGATTCCAAAACACATCGGGATTCATTGATATTTCCTGAACTAACAACTATTCGAGAATAAATCCTCTTGGGGTTTGCGACATTTAGCTAAAATTAAATACTTTTGATGGTCACTTTTATATTACTTTTGAAGGCCACTTTAATATGCATCATTATACTATAGTCTTACCACTGATATCATAGCATTCCGGCCGAACTAGATTTCTATAAGTTGTTTTATTAAGAACAGTTTTTTCATTAACGAATTTCCTTTATGTAATGGAACGCTTGAAGTGACTCCAGAAATAAATTAATCAAGTGTGTAATTTATTTAAGTGTTTCAAAAGCGATAATTATAAGCGGCTCTTAAGTAATAAAATATTCGTCAGCCTTCCAATCGATTACTTTGCTATAGTGAAGTATGTACGCATGTGCTTTCTTTTGGCATAAATATCAATTCAAAGCGAGATGAGAATGCGAGGAAAGCAGTAGGAGCTATACACCCAGCGTCTACGTAATTTCGATGACGCATGCTTCCCAAATGTGATATTATTTCATTTATTTCCATTTACGTTTGATCTGCACTAATTAACTTTCACTCTTGTCGCAAATGCAACTGCAACTGCAACTGCCGTTTCCACGGGTAAGCGCATCAAGCAGCAACAGCAGCAAGTAGAAACTTGATGAAGGCACTGTTGTTTGGTATGTACTCGTATTTGCCAAAATTCAATCTTAATTGCGTAAATTGCAATTATGACACTTTCACAGCAGGACACAGAAGGCGCACAGGCACATGCACAATGAGTGAGACAGAGCAAACGTCTGGACATTTATAAGTTTGCTGCATATTGCATTTTCATTTGTTGCAGTCACATAAGTATGCATTTATAACTACACACATAAACGCATCAGTCTCTGTAGTTTATGACGCATGGAAGAAGCGTCTGGTTAATGAACGAGACCCTCAAACTCAGACAACTTGGCTGGTGGCCAATTTATGCACAGCACGAATGGAGCATGGTCATTACCCCAAACAATTGGGCCTTACCACCCGTTGTTGCAAACGAAAACTACTTCTGTACACACATACATATGAACATCCGCGTAGCCTAAATTTATCAGCTTATACATACATATTAAACTACTTGACTTAAATGTGACATTTCTTCGTACCGCTTTTTTTTGGCATGTGGCATGTATCGTCTCCAATTGTCCAGCAAATACAACATTCGTTGTCAGTTGCTTGGCTGGTTGCAATTTTAAATTAGCAACGAATGCAAATTTTGATAAGTACACTTCATGTAATTAAAAGCCAAAGGCAAAGTTGCATACGGAGATGAGAATAAGGTGGAGTAGAAAAAAGTAAGATGTTGAAAATGTAAATATGTACATATAAATATAGATATATATGTATTTATATATATTTATAATGGAAACAAGCAACCGCTACTAGGCTGAGACTTCGGTACAGCAAAAAATCCAAAGGTCGTGAGTTGGATCTCTAGTTGGGGCATCGCAAATAAGAATCACAACTGAATCCAACTGATAACGATCTACCATCATTGGTTGAACCAATTTTTATTATGTGTACTATATCGTCACCATCAATGAAAAAGGCCCCCTACTGATGGTGGCGATATGTATGCAAGACCAGCTTTTTTTAGAAAGTCTTAAGCCTTCTATGTCGCTATATACCTTTTTTTGTAAAAGAAGAAAAAATTTGAATTTTAAAAACTTGTCGCTATGACTAATTCCTAGATGGATATTGGTTGGTTGTTTGCAGTGCTTCCTGGTGGCTGGCTAGGACACAAATAATGCACTTTGGTGCCATTTTGATGCACTTTTTATGGGAAATATTTGTCTATTTAAATCCTATATTGCTTGGTTGAGCCATATTGAATCTCTAATGAAATTATCCACTTCACTTATAGCAGCTCTGATAGGTCTCCTAGTTGTGTTACTAAATATATTCCTAATGTTTTATACCTAATATTCGCATATTCCAGAGCATTCAAAGAGGAAATTCTGGACACTTTCTTCGCTATCTTCTAGCTGAGAGCTGCGGCTCTTTTTTGCCGCATTTTTATGGCTGCTAAAATTCTGTTCTTGATATACTAAGCAGATCCAATGTCTTCGTTCTGTTATAGTCAGACCAGAGTTCTATTCATAACTTGCAAGTTTGTGTATCTGGCCACCTGTTTTTAGCCAGTCAGTGCCGTCGCTTTGAATTCATCCAAACAGGCTACTTCCTTCGCTAATTCATCAGCCATCCGATCCACGAATCCAGACAGAGAGACGATCATAGACTGAGACACTCAGCGCGATTCCGTTTTGCATTCTTAAACTAGCTTAGATTTGGTAACCGAAGATGCTATTGCGAATAGCTCTGGCTGGCTGCTCGAATATATTATTGCTTTATTTAAGTACTCGATTCTATTACCTAAAATTTTACAGGCTTCAAGGATACCTTGAACATCCACTAGAAAGATGCGTGTAGAGACAGAACCGAATTTCTCAAAGTAGACTCCCGCTCCTAGTCCGCAATTCGTGTTAGATGCGTTACTACAGCTGAAATTAAGATTGACTACCATATAGTCTATCGTTCTTCCTGATCAACCCGAAGTGTTGTATCTGCGCTATTACCTGACCCCCCAGAAACCTGACTCCCTGAGTCGGACCGACGATTTATTGCCACTTCTTTCAAGCGAATATCGATGTGGATCTGCTGGGCAGGACTTTAGCGCACCTGTTACAGCCGCACCTACTGCCCTTTGTATGCTTCTTGGTCTACTAGCATTACATTGATTCTTTGATTAGTTTTATGATAGCGATATACAGAGGCGCACCCAGGAAAATAGTTTGGGGGGCTTACACTTCTAAGAAAATATCACCAAAAAATACTGAAAATTCGCTACAGAAAATACCTTCTTTTTAATGTGTGTATTTGCACATTTAAATTCATTTATGCAAGTAGTATATATTTACGTATAGGTTATCGAAAAAAGCGAATTATCGAACACCCTATGATAATTCGCTGTTTTTCGAAAACCTTTTTCCGAGTTATTCGACAAATGCCAATTTGAAAAAAATAGGTTCCCAGTTTTCAAAATAAAAAAAAAACCGCATAAACAAGTTTTATTATGTGATTTATTTTGGAATGAATTTCCATCATCCCTTGTCAAGTTTGGTTTCGAGACAAACCGGTTTCGGCCGGGTGCTTTGTGGGACCTGCAATACTTTGACGTAAATCCATTCTGGAAGTTGTTCTGTCCAATTAGAATAATATGCCCCGACGACACTGACCACCTCTTCACATGCCCACTCACATCAGCTCATCTAACGTCCCTCTCCCTCCTGCCCACACCCTTCGAAACTGCCCGTTTCATGAGCCTATCGTTAGATGAGACTTACTTTTTAAGGCAATGCCTAAAAAGCTGCTACAACAAAAACCACAGTGAAAAATTTTTGTTCGGTTTTCTGCAGTGGAAAGTTTACAGTATTTAGATGTGAATTAATAAATTAATTTCTTACATATTTTTGTGTGGAACCTCGTATTTATTAAAAAATAAATACAATTATCACAAATTTTTACCATTTCTTGTAACCCCAATTCTTGGTATATTAGGTTGAAAACAGAGTGGAAGAAAAGCTGAAGATGGATCTGAAGATGAATTGTTTGCAATTGACAACAATTGTTTAGGGTTGGGTTCCGAATAGTATCAGTTTGAAGCTGGTACAAGGAAATGAAGTGGCTGTGGCAGCTCCACCTTTACAACTTGAAAGTGCAAGGACTAAGCAATTAAATGACCCATTATTTTTTCTCCTCGGGCTCCCACAAGCCTCAAGTCATATGAAAATAGGAAAAAAAAATCAGGTAAATTCTGTTAATTTAGAGTTATGGACGACAGCGACAGAGAAAATCAGTACATAATACTGCGGTAAGAGAAAAGAGAGTTCTGTTGGTAGAGTTATTATCTTGAGTGTTTTCGTGGGTCGGAGCCATTTTTTCAGCGAAATCAACGATTTTCCCCTATTTTGAAGAGGCTTCCCTGAGAAGCCCTGTAGTCGGAGAAGAAAGAAGGGCAGGTCAGTGAATTCTTTGATCCTTGCTTTTTCAAGTTGGAGAGGTGGAAGCTGCCAAGCCTCCTTCATTTTTTTGTACTAGCCTCAAACTAACCGATACTATTCGGAACATTTCCCATTCTTTACTACAATGTTTTTCGTCTTCGCTTCTACTCTGTTTTTAACCTTAAGCTGCATTTACATGACGCGATTTTCAACCCGATTCAAGATTGCTAAACAAAGATCGCTCGTGTAAATGGCGATTCAACAAAGGCGGAAACATGGCTTGCCCCAAAGTAGACAGCAAGTCAACTTTTGCAGAGGAATATCGCCTGTCAAAAAATCGCCCTATGTTAATGCAACTTTAGTGACGATGTCAATGTATACAGCAATTCAACTGTGGATTGTTGTAGAGATTCTGGTATTGGTTTGTGGCTAGTGAAATTCTTAACTTAGCTAATTGGCGTTGGATTGCTTTTTCATATTAGCAACTGAAGAATACAATGGTTACCTAAGGAACATAGACTATGCCTCGCAGCATCCATCTTGAGAGAGTTCGGAGCTAATATGACAACTGACATCTCTTTTTTGATAGTTGCTAACTACACAGGGCTGCGATGTTTTCTCCCCTAAAAAACTAATTAGCAATTTGGGTAGGTATTAGCAACAAAACCACGAAAAATATAATACAAACATTCCATCACGTAATTTTTTCGAGAAAATTTCTTTTTTAATTTTCCTTAATGTTACCGCGTGCTACTAGCGTACTTCGAACTTCTATAAGTTTTCCTAATGTACTTAGTCTTTTTAGCGGTATTTCTGAATAATACTGTTTGGTTTTTAAGTAAAAATGTAATTTTAAGTTAATTAATTAATTAATTTTCACGAAAACTTTTAACATGCAACATCAATAAAAATAAATATCGATGTGCTAGAAAAACACAAGGTTGTATTTCAATTTAACGCACCTAGATACTTAACAAGTAACTTTTAAGCAAAAAAAAACCGACTTGAATTCTCATATAAAAATTTACTAGAACCGTTAGTTATTCATGATAACAAGATCGGAACGAAACCAAATTAACATACATACAAAAAACAATATACTGACGAATTTATAACCTCTTCCTTTTTTTGAAGTCGGTCAACAAATAACGCAATTATTGGAAGGAGGGAAAAGGCTTAAATTCGCTATATAGGTACCTATGCTAATTTGTCAATTTGTATTTGGGTTTAAATTCAAATGATGCGCAATAATCATTAGGGTGGTTCAAAAAAAAAAACACTCTTTTTGGAAATTCACAAACGCTAACTCAAAATATTGTTATTTGGGATAAAAAAGAGACACGCATTTTTTTGTTTTGAAAACAAAATTTTTTTAGAGCGCGCTGGTCGTTTTTTCATAAAAAAGTAGATGCTCTCAATTTTATTATTTTCGTGACATATTCAAGTGCAGCTAAAAATTTTGTTTTTACATGTAATTATTCTAGTATTATTAGAGATTATTCCCTAAATTACATGTCTGTATTGGACAGTTAGAACGGGCCTGGCG
This sequence comes from Rhagoletis cerasi, assembly GCA_029783565.1. Lineage (NCBI taxonomy): Eukaryota > Metazoa > Arthropoda > Insecta > Diptera > Tephritidae > Rhagoletis > Rhagoletis cerasi. Next base: position 22,561 of record JAPVRG010283272.1, read on the forward strand.
CCTGAAAATATGCTTTCGGGAAGGGAATGCAATAATTAAAACGTTGATTCTGAACGTTTTACGCATTACAACGAGTTAAAACTCGACACCAGGCTGTTTTTGAGATCGCTGATTACG
>JAPVRG010283277.1:4045-17074 GCA_029783565.1 Rhagoletis cerasi
TGAAGCTTATTGACCTAAAATTGATATATACAATGATATATTAACGAGTAACCAGAATCGTGAAAAAAACGATGCTTCATACGTGCGCCGGGTATTTAATGTTCGGTTTTACCCGAACTTAGACTTCTTTACTTGTTTTTCTTTAAAACCCATGCTTATATCTTATCTTGTAAACTTCGGAGAGATATGCACCTTGCTTAGCTTCCTTTTTATACTGCTTTTGGTGGAAAACATGAAAACTCTGATAATTTTTTGTTTGATTCACTTGAATAGGTACAATAAGTGTAGCATCCCTGTGCCGTTAGCAACTGCTGAAACATTTAAAAATTAGCTGCAGTCAACGCATAGCGAATATTAGTCGAATATGTGCATGTGGAGCTACAGAAAATACGAAATTCGAGGAATAAAATTTGAAAAAGTGTAGCTGAAGCCCAGTATCGTATCAAAAAAGACCAACTGTAACCACCACAAGCAAGCTATGGCTTGACATGGCTTTACTCTATATAAACACAACAAGTTATTTAGTACAATCTGCTATAGATTTTTACTCTTATTTGTGTAACATAATATGTAACCCCCGAACTTCCTTCCTGACAAATTTGGAACGGAAATATTTAACAAAGACTGTCTGCAAAGTTATCAAAAGTTAATGTACTTAAGCGCTATGTATATTTTGAAGCATGGAACATTGAACATTTACAAGCGCACTTAGAATATACAAAAATACATGTGTATTTGTTTATATATGTTTACATATACAGTATGTCCCAGAAGTCGACGTCAAGCCGGAAACGGGTGACAAACCAGGTCATAATAGTTATCAGAAAAATATAAAAAAATCTACATGTGTCTTGTATTTTTTAAATTATACGCGTTCAAAAAAACGACAAAATCTACACCCTGTGATGGTTTTTAAATCCCGTTACTACAAGTTTCTACTTTTTCTCAATTTTATTTTTAATATGTAATTCTGAGTAATGCTTCTGTAAATTGTCGTCTAAAATTTATAGCCAACTGCTCTAGCTTGGAAGAAAAAAATACACTTTTTGCCCAAAAAAAAATTTTAATTCAATGCTTCGTACAAATTAAGCTGACTGTACTGAAAAAAAATGTACTACACTTGTTAGGCAAGTAAATTTGAAAGTTGGATCATTTAATAAGCATTCCATAATGGTATGACACTTGCTAGATTGTTTCTTAAATTATGGGCAATTTTGATTTTTGTAAGGAGCCTCAGTTCTCAAAATTTTTTTCTCACTTACTTAAAACCAGGGACGGTAATCATTATGAGTAAAATAATTTAAATCAGCAGTTAATCATTATTTTATGATTTTTAACCTTATCGCTTAAAAATAATAAATAATATTTGAGTTTTATTTTTCGCTCAACGGAAATAATTATTATTTGATTTTTACTTTTTCGTGCAATAATAATGATCATTTTTTGATTTTTATTTTTTCGCTCAGAGATAATGATTATTATTGAGTTTTATTTTTCTACTTAAAATTAATGATTATTTATAAAATTTAAAAGGCCATACAGACGCAAGCAACTGGAATTTTGACCTGAAAATTTTACGACTTATTCCCTTTATTAGGGTGTGGCTACATCTGAGGAGAATACGTCGGAAATAAGGACAGTTTAGTTTTTGAGTTATTTGAATGATCATTATTCTTAAGTGAAAAAATAAAACACAATAATAATTATTATCTTTGAGCGAAAAAATAAAACTCAAATATTAATTGTTATTTTTAATCTTTATTGGTTAAACTCAAAAATAAAAATCATTGTAAATTACAGTAGGACGTACGAACCCTAATACGTGAATATAGTTAAAATTGTTTTACGACGATTACAACTTGTTGATTTTTTTGGTTCAAATTTGAAAAATAATCATTATTTTCCGTCCCTGCTTAAAACGATTGTACATAGTGTACCCAAGACTTTCTTTGAAGCCGTAACTTTTAGGGTAATTTTTGTTTGAGTTAGACGGAGGGAATCATTTTACGAGACAGGGAGTGACCCCACTTTATCCTGGCCTGTCACCCGTTTCCGGCTTGGCGTCGACTTCTGAAACACCCTGTATAAACACGAATACACATATTTCATTTATAAATACTTTAAAATTTACAATTTACTTTCTGCAAAAGCACTAAAGTGATAGCTTTCCAACAACTTATGTACATATGTGCTCAAGCTTTGGTGCATGTGCTATAGTGTGTATGTGTGTCCTTTTTTTCAAATACAAGTGGCACATAAATCAAACATCTTGATCTTGACATTATTAAACTTTAGCAAAATGTTTACATGACATAAAATCGATTTTCTAATATAACAGAAACATATTATGCTTTCTTTTCTTTGTATGTATGTACATATGTCTTCCGGGTGCTTACTTTAATATAGCCAATATGGAGACCATCAAGAGTGTGAATTTGTGAACTGAATATACACATGTACATACATGCATACATATGTATACATGTATCCGAGTATAGTATTTAGTTATTCATTCTGCGACTGAAGAGCAAATAAAACTTTTTGAGGTTTGTTTTGTAGCTTTTTAAGTCATATGCTATGTATGCATACATCTATGTTTATATTTGTGCAAAAATTGTGTCCTTTTGTGGTTGTTTGTAGTTCTCTTAAGAAAGTAAAATAATTCTTTGGCATAAATATTTGTAAACTTCACTACATTTATAAACTTTACTGGTTTCGGGAAAATTTATAAACTTACATTAATTGAAAACAGTGACGTTTTACCTCTCATTGCTTCCTAACTTTAGGGGTAAAGGTGAGGTGCTATAAGAAGTTTCCAATTTCAAAAATTTATATAAATTTTATGGTTAACACACGCATACAAATACAGGGCATGCAGAAAATAAGTTACAACAAAATATTGCTCCAGATTTAAAAGATGCTAAAAGATTTATAAACTAAACACTTTTAAAACATAATAACAAAAATCATTTTAGTACAAACACTTTTGTGGAGTGTTTGAAATTCGTATATGTTCCGAAGAATTGCAGAAAGGTCAGAAAAATTCCGAATATTCTCCAAAAAAACCCAAATTAAGGCTAGAAGAGTCGTGAAAATATTTCAAAAAAAATCTCAAAAATATTCCGAAAAAACAAGAAAAATCGTGAAAACACGAAAAGTGTCGAACATCATCGTTTTTTTTCCAAGCTGACTTGCCAAAGACTTTTTCCAGGATAAGAGATGGCAAGTCCTTACTTTTGGAATCAGTACGTTCAAATCTTTCGAAATTTTAAAGTTGTATTCCAGGACACGATGGAACATAATTTTTCGACGATGTTATGACTTTTCATCAATCAAAAACTATGATCCTGCCAGGTTAGCACCAGGCAAGTCGGTGATTTGAAGTTTTCCTAGGTACCGACTATTGAAATTTGGTTATTTCATTTCAGGACAACATGCAGCATATTTTTGAGCAGTCGGCTCTCGGACTATACGCCATCATCGCCTGTGCTGAATAGATACTACAATATTGAGTTTCCTTAGGCTGAGTGCTAGCTTAACCTTAAGGCTACGCCCAAGCCTACACATTCAACAATCTGTTCTCATGGCTCCAAAACTAAGAAATAGTCAGGATCAGGAGTCTATATTGAAAATAAGGAGGATAACCTTCAATTCTCTTTAAAGGAATAGCTAGCTATTTAGCCAGCGATATTAGCAATCTTCAAGGCCATGGACTACGTTGTGGAAAATATGTGGAGAGGTAGAACGATACTGCGTAAAAGACTGACGCCCATCATGAACCAACTGCTTGAACTTATCAGTGTGGCTTCAGAGCTGGCTAGACCACTACTGACCAGGTTTTCACAGTACGTAGAATCCAAAGAGAGAGAACACTAGACAAGAAAATCGAGAACAAAACAAAGTATCTCCTGACAAAAACATAAAAATATTCGCATATTGAGACACACGTCCCTGTAGGCAGGTATAGCTTTGAAGTAGTGAAGCAGTTTATCAAACTAAGCGTAGAATAACTCTTATCAACAGATACTACCTTAGGTTCGGTAGGCTATTGAAAAGCAGTGTCCTCTCTCAGCGAACAAAAAATTACGCTCTAAAAATCTCTCATCATGCCCGTCCTTTAGTATGGCTCAGAAACATGGACGATGTCGAACAAAGATGAGAAGGCTTTGGGGTATTTTGGGAGAACTATTCTAAGCAAGATATACGGCCCTGTTTGCATGCGCGACAGGTACCGAAGAGATTGAATTTTTTGTTATAGGGAAATCATATCGAGCCCTAACCGCCAAAATAACGTAAGCGAAATTTTTTTTATTTTTCTTTCTGATGCAGAAACCCATCTAGTTGCTCTAGGAGCATTTCTGCATAAAAAAAAAAAATTTCAAAAAAAATTCGCTTACGTTATTTTGGCGGTTAAGGCTCGATATTTTCGCCTCATTTTTACCTAGAGGTCAGTGCCCCGTGAAGGTTGCTAAAATTTTGAATATTTGTGTCCTCGATCTATTAAGCAGACCCAAGTTCTTCATTTGGTTATAATCAGGCCATAGAGCCCTCGATAGCTTGCAAGTCTGTTAAGCTGGGCATTTGTGTCTAGCCAGTCCAAGGAAATGCAGATTAATTTCTTTTTGAAACCATTCCAAGAGCGCAATCCAGCAAAAAGGTTGACTGCGACACTGAGCGTCATTCGATTTTGCATTCCAGTATAGATATATTAAAAGAGGATGTTAAAGGCTTTAGGAATGCCTCGAAGTTCCGGAAGATGTTTGTATCTTCTCCCAAATGCAGAGGCAGAGCAACTCCGATCTCCGCAGAGTATACTCCCTACAACGCGATTATTCCTGGATCTGTCGTAATTCCAGGATCTTAGTGCGCCGTTTAGTCCGCAGCCTTTGGTTGCCTTTGTATGCTTCTTAGTTTACTGACATTATTTTATTTGTTTATTCCAGGCCACTAGCCAGAACGCCGTGTATCAAGATTAATCTTATGTATGATATCGAGATATCTGCACATCACAATTTAGGTTTAGTGTCGAGATTATGCTAAAGATAACTTGCAAGCGTATTATGTTCTGTAGGCTTTCTAACTTAGAGATATGTAGATATAACTCCACTCCTTCCCTTTATTAGAAAGTGTGTGATCAGTCATTTGTTAATTTAATATTTTCAAGGAAAATAGGCATCTACATATGTACATTGCCAACGAACGCTGATTTTCTACCCGGTAAAAAATATTTTGTTTACTTTCTGCAAAGCACTTAGTTCCAATGTAAATTATTGCACTTCCTGTAGTTTGCTATAAGTGAAACTGCATAGTTTTTGCATGAATTCAAACACATTTAAATATAATCTGTAAACCCCTTTCTAGTTCCTCAACATATTTCAATTAATCACCTCTTATTACGGTAAGTGTCAAATGATATTATTCTTCAACACCTTGTCAACACATAAGGCTTCATATTTAATAGTCTAATAGTCTTCTGCAGACAATAGCAAGGTCATAATCTCTTAGCAGTTGATTTGTAAATAATAAATGAAGCAGCAATAAATTATTTAAAATTAAGTCATGTAATACGATTTGTTTTTGCGTACAAATTATGAAAGTATAGTTGTATGTATGTTATTTGAATGCTTATGAATGTGTACATACGTATGTATGTACGCATGTGCTCGTGAAATTCTATAAGCCGCAAGGATGAACATACGTATTTCAAGCCTCTTCCACGCGCACCATTTATCAAGTTGACTTTTCGTACGGGCACGTAGCATGAGCCACTGCGTATACGCAACTAAATTGCTTCTCCTTGGTACGTAATACCTTAGCGCTGCTACCTGCACTCAACCCATACGTTTTATTTTACTGGCACTCAGCGATTTTGATGTTATCTTCAAAATAATTCCACTGTCGATTTTTTTCTATGTCATCGTCGTGAAAGCAAAAGTAGCAACAATAACAACAAATTTGATCCTCCCGTCACTACCACAACTACGCTGTAATTTCCTTTAAGCGTGCAGCGAATTTCTTTCGCAAAATTCTACATAATTTTTTGCAGATTTTCGATGGCACTCTTTTCCTTTCCTTTCGTTCAAATTTACCGGCTTATGTGCGTGACAAAGTCAGTAAAAGTAATAAAGTACAAAGAAATTTGATAATAATCCAGCCAGCAGGTGGCAAGCCAACACCTACGCATGGTCTAGTAAGATTTTGCTGTTGACGGATTTGTGTTGAGAAGTACAGCTCTCACTTCTACTGATGATGAAGTTGTTGCTATTTATACACACACATACATATGTAGGTGGTTATTTGTCATGTGAAGCCAAGCAAACTTTACGCGAGTGCACATGCATATGCATATGTATTCTTGTGTGCACACATCCGTAAGGAAATAAATAAGTATGAAGCCCGAAAATTTATATTTCCTGGTAGTTTGTTGAAAGCGAAAATTGTTTAAAAAAATGCTGTGGCTAGTAAAAAAAATTAATTCAATACACTACTTTAAATACTAAAGTCTACACAAGTTTTTTAATGGAATCGGCTGCCAAAATTTAACTTTCTACTTTAGAAAACTTTTGTGGTTATAGAAATTTTCCCTTAGCATTTTAGGGCTTCGCAATACACTTCCAATGTATAAAAATATCCAATATTAATAACAGAATTTGAATTTGGAAACTACTTATGTACATATTGATTTTATTAATTTTTGTACAGATTTTGAAACATGGATTTATATGTTTAGTTTTTGTAGGATTAAAACAAAAAAGTCGAAACTTGTCAATATTTATGTGCTATATAGTTATGATGAGCACTATATTTTGGAGAAAAACTTCCTTTAACTTCTACCATTCGACACCCGCATTGTAATGTTTCATTAAAACGCTTAATTAATTGAACGGGAACTTTTACTTTAATCTCGCTCACTGGGCACCCATGATAAAGTATTCCGTTAAACTTCTCTAACAAAATTGTTCGAAATTACTAACAACCTTCTTAATATATTTTGAAACCAAGTTTTTTAAACTTTTATCGTTTGAATATTAAAATATTTTAGATACAACAAGTACTCTTAAGACTGCTTATTCGACCTCAACTCAGCGACCTCTCTCGATATTTGTTATATAAAAGGCGTTAAATTTCTTAGGGAAGGAAAGGAATAAATGGCTTCTGCCAGTGGTACAACAACGGGCTTTTTAACCTACACGTGCTTCTGTGCAATTGCACGGTAGCAGCCACACTAGCCTAACCTAGGCCTAACAGAAGTGTAGTGAGGAAAGCAGGGATAAATTCGCAGTGCACACCTCTTGTCTATCTACCTTTTGAGTAAATTCGACAATGAAACATACTCTTTAATTAAAAAAATATACCCGAAATAAGCGAAGAGTGTACTCCCTTTTATATGAGATAGAGATCAGAATGAACTGTAAATTTTTATAGAATAATTCGAAGTTAATTTTACCGGCTGGGTTTATTTCAGAAAAGCGCCAATAAATTGAAATCAGCATCGCCTAAAATAAGACTTCATGCGAAGAGATGGAAAATTTTGTTGTCAAAAAACAGAGTGAAGTTTTTTACAATATTTTTCGGAAATCATTCATGATATTTTTATGAAAAGTAATATAGCAAAAATTTCCCAATTTAATGTTTGTACACCTCTTATCATTATCCTCACCGAAAAACTATGCTCATCATTATGGCATTCGAGGCGATTACCTAAAGCGTTTTCTTTATCATTTCTTATCCGAGTTTGCCTACAGCTTTCAAAGATTTCTATGCTGTTACAATGTGAATACGCTAATATAATTTTTACCTCACGCAAGTAAATGATACTTCAGAAGAAATAGAAGTAGAAGTCATGAAGTAAGAGTAAAGTGTATTGGTAGAATACTTTACAATCTTTCATGCATAAAGATTCTCATTGGCCATTACAAATGGCATAAAATAACACTAAACCGTTGACAGTATTGACAAACTCAGATGCACTAACTAATACTCAAGTGGCCGTAAGCCACTGAAATGTTACACCTGCGCATAGACAACAAAAAACATAAAAAATATAAAAAGTGTCAACATACAAACACAGAAGCGTTGTTGGTTTCTAGATTTCATTTGCTAACCAGCAAAATGATCCCTGGTCACTTCACAGCAGCCATTTTGCAGCTGCTACTTCACTAGCCAACTACCAGCTGACAGAGAATACAACATTTGAACTGTAAGCCCGCAGAACCATTTTAGTGCTTTTATATGTATGTACGTACATATATTCTGAAGACTGAACTGTTTTGTGCTTTAGCTGGGTTGTGAGGTGAAAAAGTTGCTGTTATAGAACATGCCAAACAACAACGCTAACCAGGATTAAGCGACGTGTCATAGTGCGAATTTATACCACTTTGGGTGCCAGCGCCATCGCCAACGCCAACGCCAACACAAGTTTTCCCCATAGTTGAACGTTTTATGTTTATGAGCCGCAACAAACAGCAACATTCGCACTTAGAAGAATGCATACTTGCAGGAGCGCAAGTGTTCCATACGATGATGAAGAAGCATTGGACGAGACGCAAAAATGGAGACAAATAAGTACATAAAATACAAAAGGTCATGGAAGCACATGGTATGTGAGAGCATCTAATAAATGTGAAATGGGGAGGAAGAGAAGAAAGAATGTCATAACTAAATACGAAGCGTTGTTTATAGACAGAAACAACAACGCAAAATATGCGGAAAAGCACATCAAAAAAGCGGAAAGGAAATAAAAATGCTGAGCGATACAACAAACGAGAACAAAGAAGAGCGTCTGAAAGATGAAAATTAGAATGAATATTGAAATATTGAAAGCAGTCAGTTTGAGATAAAACTAACATCTTTGCATGAATACTAAATGCATATTAGAAACACTGAAAACAAAGAGCTGCAAAGAAAGAGCAAAGCCAATATCACATTCCTGCAATAGGAAGTATTCAAAGACAGGGCAGGACACTCAACCTCTGGCCTCCTTTTGCAACCATAACTGTTCCTAATATTTTCAGCGAGTTATGAATCGATAGAAGAGAAAATGCCAATAACTTTTAAGCTCTTCATGATAACTGGAATAATAAAGCGAAGAAAAATAAATAAATGAATGAATGGAAAATAAAAAAATTAAATGGTTTATAGTGGTAACGGGTTAATTAATTTTGAGAATTATTTTTTTAGGTTCCTGGTTTTGCAAGAAAATACTAGTTTCATTGTGGCGAGACCCATCTTTATTGAATGCCGCTCAGCCAAGCGAGTGGAATGGCTTGAGGGCGGTATTGATCAACACACCGGTTCCTGTATCCTTTAGATGTTGCAGGCTCAAGATACCTCATTTTATATATTTCGTATACGATATGTAAAAAGGTCGGGTGTGTCTGTTGGTAAGTCGTTTATAGACTCGAAAACAGTTGAACCGATTGGGTCCAAATCCATAGGATATGCATGTCCTGGTGCATAGGGCAAAAAAAAATTTACCGGTAGGTGGTGCTGGAGTTGAGATATCTCTAACAAACGTATTTACAGTACAATTTCATTCAAATTCAGAGCCTGCATTGACTACGTAAAAATAAAAATTGTATTTAAAATTTTATCCGATAGGTGGCGCCGGAGTCATCTATAAAAATCATATTTTCATTCCAATTTGATTGAAAATCAGAATATGTGTTACCCATATAAACAAAAATACTTCGTTCTAAAAACTATCCCTATAGGTGTCGCTGTAGTCGTGGTATCTCTAAAACCGTATTTACCGTGCGATTCAAAACATACATTACCCACGTAAAAATAAATATTTTTTTTTTATATTAACCCGATAAGAATCGTTGGAGTCGATTCGATTCAAATTCGGAACTTATTTTAGCCACGCATACAAATATACACCTTCAGTGATGCCACGTGAAACACCAACTGATGGACTAAACGCATGGCTCAAATAGCTCATAATTTGCTGACTTATTAAAGTATTAAAAAAATATAAAAAATAGAGGCGCGTGCAGCACCGTACATGTAATAGAAGTGAAACTTCTTACAAATTTGATCGGCACATTAATAACAACGAGTCCAATCTGCTTTCACAAGCACATACATGTCTCTTCCACTTTAGAAATTAGAACAGATATTTGTTTCAGTTGACGCCTTATCACGAGTAACATCGATACATGGGCTACATCTCACATAAACACACAAACGCGTATTGGCTAGCTTCCCTGCAAAAAATTTCTCTAGCCCAAAAATAACTAAAGATAGGTTCCTTTTTCCACAACACTGGTTCCCGCTCAACCTCCGAACAACCGCTTTAACTGTCTACTTTAAAATTGAGGTGTCCTTGGCGGTGGGCAGTTGCCCCAATAAGCATTCCGATGTATTTATATAGTTCAGAGATAGTCCCAAGAAAAATACATTTTGCGTGCACGTTGATGCTTGTATATATAAGCGAATGGTAGTTAGACTGGACGGTGCCCCTCGTCGCATTACAAACCAACCATCTTGCTCTGTTAGATATTATCTAAGAACTAGTAACTTTACTTCATGGGGACTGTTGCGCACTGTAGTGCAGTGTCACACGTAAACCGACGAGAAGAGCGAAGAAAACAAAAAAAATACTTCAACTTGACTTCATACTTCGCTTGAATTCTATGCGCTGACATATCTACGCACGTAGATTCTACGTCGAGAGGCACATAAACACACAAACGCGTATTGGCTAGCTTAACACGTACAATCACACGTTCATACATATGTACGTATGGCTCCATAGTGGTGTGGCCGGCAAAGCTACGAAAATAAAACACGAGGAAAACAAAAACAAAATCACTTTAATTTGACTTCGGCACTTCGCTTAAATTCTATGTGCTGACATATCTACACAATTTGTATCTTTATGTATAAGTCACTTTCTTTCTCTTTTTGCCTTTATCTATGCAATATATTCCTTCTTACTCATGTAACGAAGTCAGATTTAAAAGTTTTGCACTCCATTTGCCACACCGCCGCTTAAGAAGTTTCACTTCAAAAATCCGCTTACATTTAACAGGGAAAGAATTCTATATGTACCCGGCGCACGTATTAAATTTGTCGTTTTCACGTTACTGTTAACTACTTCTACAGGGGTATTTTCCCCGATTTCAAACAATTTCTATATATACTTAGTTTGACTAAGGGCTATTTTCTCGACTGCCTGTTAAATTTATCTTCCCGGTAAACACCGTCGTCGATGTTATCGATTGCCTGTTATATACACGTGACAGATAAGGAAAAGTATATATTAACAGGCAGTCAAGTAAACGGCTCTAAATGAAATAATTGAACCTAGATTGGTAGAAATCGATAACGCGGCTATCGAGTTACACATACGTAGTCGTAAGTAGACGGCGCCATGCCCATTTTGTGACTTATGCATCTCCCGCATAAAAACAAGTGCAGCGAACACACAATCCACACTTGTGTTTAGAAGAATTTCGCTCATGCCAAAGGGGATATGCATTTTTCATGCAATTCTCAAATATCTTCTAGCTGAACTTGTTGAAAGAATAAGTCGCTGGCCTTCACAAGCATGGTCAATGCTAACATAGCTTGGCTATGGTAGTAAGCTACAGCTTACAAGCCATCCCTGAATAAATCCCAGCTCATTGCACAGCAGCCTACGGCAGCTAGAGCATGACTCCTCCAATGGAGTCCCCCAATTAATGAATGGTAAAGGGGTCACATCTTGCGCTAACGCTACATTTGCCTAAAGGCAAATCTCTCTCTCTCGCCCTCTCTTATTAGGCTTATGAAGTGCTTAGTTTTGCTGTGCGCCTTTAAACCATATGGGCTCACTGTTGCTAAGAGGGTATTAAAAAAATCGATTTTGAATGAAGTCGCTTCAGTAGTTATTGATATGTAGCTGTTTCATTTTTCAGTAAATCACCGTTTTATGGGAGGTGGGCCTGGTTTTTGGCCGATTTCAAAAATGTTCAACAGATTGTTTAGTTAGACTTCAAGCATTTCTTCACAAGTGGGCGGCGGGGCCATTAAAATCAATACACATCCCAACAAAATTCTAATAACTCCATGCAGAACAACTAGTGAAAATTGGTTCTTATACGACTTTGTTCGTAAAATCAGAATCTGATCTTCAAAGGATTCAATTGGCTCTAGTTTTTGAGATATTTGCGACTAAAATGGTCAAAACACGAATTTTTGAATATGACATTTTGACCAGTATAAAATGAGAACTAACATGTTGACCCTTAAGCAGAAAAGTTAGACTCCGTAGACTCCTTAAATATAAGCTCTTAAAATTTGTTTTCAAAAATACTCATTTTATTTCTTTATCACTCTATTATAACTCATTTAAATTTTGTGCAAGTTCTCTTTTAAGGCCAAATCACACGATTGGTGCATTTGTACAAATTTGTACATTTTGGCAGACACAGAGTGGTATTATCTAAACATTTTTATCGAGAATGAGTTCAGCTCAATAAAATAAATTTTACACAGAACCACTATGTAACTGTCAAAATGTTAAAATCTGCACAAATGCACCAGTCGTGTGATTTGGTATTTAGGATCTCAAATTATTTGTCAAATGTTTCGAAAATTTGTGAGAGGGATGTAGGTATGTTGAAATTTTGTACCTTTTTGTCATAAACGCCATTATACTTATTAAAAAAAGTATAAGTTCCAATTTTTATCAAATCTGGGCAGATCTTTTTTGTTTTCGTTGTTAAAATTGGAAACTTATGTTGAAAGGCTAATTAGCACCTAAAGAAATTCGAGAATGTTTCAGGGTACATTCGCCACATTTCTTATTTAGAAACAAATTTTTGTTTCTAATAAGTGTTTGAGGAACGAATTTTTTTTTATATTTTGGGATAATTGGGCAACATTTAAGCATTATTTTTGTGCTTTTCAGAAAATTCCTCATTGCATAGTTATTCTACTACATAAAATTTGGAAAATACGTTTTCTGATACATTTGATCACAAATACCTCAGCAACTGGAGCCAATTGAATAACTTAAAGGACATGTTCTTAAGCCACGGG
>JAPVRG010283289.1:0-10391 GCA_029783565.1 Rhagoletis cerasi
AAAACAGTTTGTAATGTAAATCTAAATGTGAATGTAAAGAAATCCGTTGTAATGAGTAAGAAGAAATACAACAAAATCGGAGATAAAATACGAAATTTCCTCATTTCTTTGAAAGCATTTTAAACCGAAAAGAAGCTTATAATTCTTATTATTTGCAAAACATAACAAATTCTGAGTTGAATAAACGAAGACATTTTAAAAATGCACAATTTCATTGACACATCGTTAATCAGCATTTTGTATACTTATCTGGACTACGCCGCGCCTCAACGCGTTGCAATAAAATTCAGGAAAAGTGATTCACACTGAGCAGAGTTGAGAACTGGCATGTTCACGAACATATTTTTGTATGTGTGTACATACATATTTGAGTGTACGCATGTAAGTAAGTAACGATACAATAATCCGTACAAAAAAAAAGCGAAGAAATCACTAGTGGATACAAAAAGCTGTAAACACTTTCGCGCCGTGGCAAGCGTAGAAATAACAGATGTCAGATAATCAGATCAACGTTGAATGGAAACGTTGACCGAAGAGTTGACGCGATGGCGGGATGATGCACTAGCGAGATGATGAGCTGACATTGTCAACTGACGCGTGCGCACGTCTGATATGTACATACATGCATATGTATGCACAACTGGCGCTTTCACCACACATCAAACGCACTGGCATTTATTAGTTCATATATGAATGTAAGGTAAGCAAAATCATACGAAAGAGAATCAGAACAATTCGAAATGAGCGCAATGTTGCTGTGTCTGCCGATACCTCCGCTCGTGGACCATTTCGAGATAACTCAAGCCGCTGATACAGCACATCATGGAGATCATTCAGTTCAGTCGAGAACAAAGAGTGGGATTGACACGAAGTGTTTCCGCGTCGTTGCTGTTCCAGACAAATGCCTAGGAGGTATCCCGGCTGTGCGATATTTAAAAACTGTCGAAGTAATATTGTTGTGCTATATTGCAATTCGTATCTCCAAGCCATAAAATGGTGTGCGCGCATAATTTCAATCTAATTTACGGCATTTTTGTAGTAAAGTTTGCTTGTGCTGCCACTGCTGCTGCTACGGTGAACGCGAATGATATAAATGCGCTTTATATGCAACAACTGTTGAACAATATTAATACAAGCGTTGATCCATGTGAGGACTTTTATGCATACGCTTGCGGTAATTGGGCACAAAACTATAACGCCGACGTGTACGTTGATGTGCCTGGTTACATGGACCATAAAGTGAATAAGCAACTGCTGGATGCATTACTCGCGTCTAAGACGACAAATAAAAGTGTTGTAGCCCAGAAAGCCTGGCACTACTATGAATCGTGCGTGAATCTTAAGACGCCCGCGCTTAATGCATTTCTGCGTTACGTACAACAGGCATTGCACTTTGAATGGCCCATATTTCGCGCTGATTGGCAGCGACCTTGGCATAATGCCACACACTTCGATTGGCTGCGGGTAATTGGTGGCTTACGCGCTTATGCGCTGAATGGCGTGTTTATCATGCAACATGTGAATGTACGTCTCACCAACGGTTCGCACTACTTGCTGGAGTTGCATGCGCAGCAACCGACAGCGGCGACATCGTCGTCACTAGTCTTGCGACACAAGGATGTTGAAGATATATTTGTCAATTTCGGTTTAACAGTGGAGGAGGCCCACAATGTGAGCGTCGACATTATTGCGCTGGAGCAGGCCATGAATGATGCTAGCAGTGCTTTTGCGCTATTGAATGTCAACACTTTGAACGCAAGCGAAGCTAATGCGACGCGCGCAAATTTGACCAGCTTAGAGATGAATGTTGGCGATTTGATGCAGTTGGTGCCACAAATTGACTGGCGCAAGTACTTTGAACACGCGCTCGGTCGTGCGGTGGATTTAGAGAAACAACTGGTGCAAACCTACTGCTACGATTTGTCCTACTTCCGCCAATTGCCCGGTGTGCTTGCCGCACACTCAAATGAAACAATTGCGTACTATATAATGCTGAAGTTTATGTATCAATTGACTGCCGATTTGCCAGCCTACATGCCTGCCGCGGACAAGTCTACGCATTGTGTGCGCCTGTTACGCGGTTACATGCCATTAGCGGCTAATTACCTATACGAGGAGCATTATTATAAACACAGACGCGCCGCGAGTGATGCCTCACTGCAACGTATGTATAACAAATTGCGCGCAAACTTCGCACAACTAGTTGCCGTCAATACTATGCAGCTGAACGCCAGCGAACGCGCTTACATACTTGACGAGCTGAGCGGCATGCAGCTGCGCATTGGTAATGTGCCCCATTCCGCGGAGAATTTGACACGTTTCGTGGAGGAATACTATGCGGATGTGCGCATGAATGCAAGCGACTTTTATTTTAATCATATACAGCTCATCTACAGCAATGTGCGACGCATGCAGGTGAAACTGCTGAATTTACCACGCGCGGAAAATGCATCGCAGCTTGTCTACGAACAGGATTTTGAAACGGCAAGCTCTTCTTCACCGGTAAAGATCTTCGATAATGCAGTACTTGTGCCATATGGATACTTACAGCTACCGCTGTATGATCATCGACTTGATGCGCTGCTGCAGTATTCGCTTTTTGGCTTCATACTCGCGCACGAGATAATGCACGCTTACGATCTGTTTCACATTATTTACGATCAAAAAGGTAATTTCAATGCGCTGGGTTTGGATGTGGCGCGGTATTATTGGGATTTCATCAACTGCACGCGACAGACGCAGTTGAATGATGTGCTCTCTGAGAATATGGCCGATGTGGCGGGTTTGCGTTTAGCCTACCAAACATATTTCGGTACGGATGAAGAGGTCAGCGCGGTTTTGAAAAAATCAGAACACTTTGCTGATAGTATTGATGTGGCAAATGAACCAAAGACAGCTACGACTCTTTCTGAAAACGCTGATACAGAAACCAGTCGGCCATTTGCCTTTGATAATAATGAAATTGCAGGTAATTTCGCAAATGCTTCGCCACTTGAGGTCTCATTATCGCTACTGCATGGCAATTTCACACGCCCACAACTGTTCTTCATCAATTCGGTGCAATTTTTGTGTGCTAATATGCCGCGCATCGAGGCGCTGGACGTGAAAGCGCTGCACCTCGGCCATGACATGCATGATGTGCGAGTGCGGCGTAATTGGGCGAATTTGGAGCATTTTGCGACCGCATTTCAGTGTGCGCTTGATACGCCGATGAATCCGAGCGAAAAATGTCGATGGTGGTGAGTGGTTGAGTGAATGCAAGAGCAGAGTTTGCGGCCGTCGGCAGCGCGGCATTGGCCCGTTCATAAGCGGATTACAAATTTCTAATTTCAAAATGTGTGTTTATTATGTTTATGCTTCTACACTCTAACTTTCGTGTGTATCTCTTTGTGGAAGAAAAACGATTTATGTAAATGGTAAATTTTTGTTAAAGCTTTGCTTTTGACGCGGTTGAAATACATGCAAAAATTTTGCTTATAACTAAAGAGTTTTTCATTTGTATAACTATTGACCGCCCTTAAGTATGCAACAAATGTGTATGCCTTGTTTAACAAATATTTGTGCATTTTAATATATGTATGTGGTTTTTGGAACTTACCGTTTGTGTTGGTTATTTATTTCCGTAGACTGAATTGTAATTTCAAAATTATTTCTGAAAATAAATGAAAAGTTTTACAATAAAAAATTGCTAGAGTTAACGGCGTAATATGCATTATTTATTGGCAAGATTTTTAAATATTTGTTTATATACTCGAAGACGCACACCACAAATTGGAAGAGAAACTCGGCAAGCAGTTAACAAAAATTTGAGCCGCAAATAAATTTATTTATTTTTGGTCATATTCATATTCACAGGATCAAAAAGTATTCCAGGTACATATAATGTGTAAAGTCGGGCAAACAACTGATGATATCATTTCACATATTCAGCCTCAGGCAATCTATCCTTGGAACTCTAAAACAGTGGCAAAACTCCGAGTGTTTTTCTGTCTTGAAAAAGCTTCTTATAAAACCATTTGCCATTCGGAGGGCGGCGTAAAATTGTAGGTCCCTCCGTTTGTGCTATAACATCAGGAGGCACACTAAAAATTGGAGAAGCTCGCCCAAATACTTAGAAAAAGTGTAAGTGAAAAAATATTATATTATACCCAAGCAGATTTTTGTAACGTTTTTCATAACGGTTTTTGCATTGATTTAAGATTCTACCAAAAATTTTTGATGAAAAAACTTTTTTGGACATTTAGAATTTTCACACAACCAATTTTCTCGTGACCGTCACGTGGGAACCCCTGTATGTAGAAGCACCATCGACCCATGCTTTTATACGGCCCTGCATGCGAGGGTCGCCACATTGGGCATTATTGAAGCTCAAATTTTAACGAAACAAAATAAGGAACATCTAGCAAGGTTGCCACCGCAGAGTGCGGAAATTTAACGTTTTGTGACAAAATCTAATATCTCAAGAACGGGAACAAATAGCCTTTGACTTCTCTATTTAACCTGTCACTACAGCAAGGCGTTTTTCCGTCAGCCTGGAAGGAATCTTTCATAATACCCCTTCACAAAAACGGCAGCAGGTCTTCTATAGAAAACTATAGAGGCATAGCAAAACTCTCCGCTATTCCAAAATTATTCGAAGCAATTATTGTTAGTCAGCTGACGTGTTCTATATCTTCTTCAATTTCACAATTTCAGCACGGATTTTCTAAAGGAAAATCTACTGTCACTAATTTATTGGAGTTCACGACTCATGTTTCACACGGTTTTAGAGAAAATGCTCATACCGACGTAATATACACCGATTTCAGTAAAGCTTTTGACAAAGTATGTCACCCGTTACTCATCCGTAAACTCGATCTAATTGGTTTTCAGTCTAATCTTCTTAATTGGATCTCCTCTTACCTATATGATAGAACGCAAAGAGTTATTTTGAAAAATTGTTCTTCCAACGTTATTCGCGTTTCTTCAGGAGTTCCTCAGGGAAGCCATCTTGGCCCGATTCTGTTCCTGATATTCATAAATGATATTTCTTCTGTAATAAAATACTCGAAAATTTTAATGTATGCCGATGATGTACAACTTTTTAAATCATATTCCTCTGTCGAAGAAAGGTCTTTTTTACCAGCAGATCTAAGCAGCGTGGTTACTTGGTGTAATGCAAATTATATGCCACTAAACCTTAAAAAATGTAAATTTATGTGCTTCTCTCGAAGGACAGTTCAACCAGCTTTTTATTCAATATCGAATTATAATCTGGAACAGGTATCCAATTTTGTCGCTCTTGGTTTTGCAATGTACTCCAAACTCAATTTCAATCTTCATATAAATGCGTTTGTAAAACGATGGTCAAAAGAATTCAGTGATCCCTATGTTACTAAAACTCTTTTTACATCTTTAGTTAGACCAATATTAGAGTACGGATCTATTGTTTGGAATCCTCGCTATCAAGTTCATTCAGAAAGGATTGAATCAATTCAAAAACAATTCTTACTTTTTGCTTTGCGTGATTTCAACAATCTCCCACCCTACACTAGTCGTCTAAAGCTCATTAATTTGCCTTCACTTGCAAGTCGTAGAGAAATGCTAGGCATAATATTTATCGTAAAATTAATGACTGGTTTGATTAATAGCCCAGCCCTTCTGGCTGAAGTAAACTTTAACGTTCCCTCTCGAGTATCAAGACACTTTCGACCTCTGTTTTTAAAGCCATGGAAAGCGAATTTCGAATTACACGAGTCATTCCGTTGTTTGTGCGAGTATTTTAACTCTCATTCCAGCACGTTTGACATATCGGACTCGCTTTTTACTATAAAGAAATCTATACTGTCCTCTCTCAATAAATGAAATACTGTCTTTATTTCATATCTAATCAGCTGATGAATTTAATTCTGTAGCTGAATAGTTTTAGATCTCGACACTTAACAAACTCCTGCTTTCCATGACTCGGCACCAAAAAAAAAAAAGGTTCCGTACGTCATGCGGACTGCGCCCCTCGTGTCGGTTGGGCGAAAATGGAGGGTAAAACCGTTGGGATTAATGATTATTAATTATTATTATTATATATAATCATTCATAAAGCGGAAAAATGCTATCACGCATCTGCGATGGATTTCAGACCAATCAGTGTATCGTCCTTCCTATTCAATACCCTCAAGAGACTGACTAAGTTGTAGATATGAAACAGATCTCCTCGGGACCGATTGCGTCTGTCTCAGCGCGCTTACTTGAAGAAGAAAGCTGTGTGCTTAGAGTGGAACCGTGCCTATTTTTTGCATAGGATGAGTAGGTATATACCGAAGGACGCGTTATTGCCAGAAGAAAGTTTCTGAACACGCTGTATGATCTTGCGCAGGGATACTGAAATTTAGTTACAAATTGGCCTGCTAGCTGAGGACTTGCAATTAATTTAATTGATTCAGGTTCCAGGGCACAGTTTGCAAGACAGGGCACCCTTGAGTTCATCTCTCCTGATAGGGAGGCAACCTGCTGACTGCTCCTGTATATATCGGCTTTTAGTCGGCTCAGCGAGAACTGGCCAAAAGCCTCGACAAGCAACGTTGCAAAGTCCTTCTGGCCGGTAGTCTACCGTGGGCGCTGAAAGTAGTTTTTTAGCTGGCTATGCACCAAATCCCAGTTCTAACAGCAGTCCTAACCGGACTGTGTTCCGTAGGAATTCATACTGTACGACTGATTTTCGCTTCGAACCCTTATTGCCGTATGTAGCTGTTTGAAGGATAAACAGCAGTGTGACCGGGTTAGCCTTTTTGAGGCTAGAGATAGCACTTTTTTTTTGCTCTAGCCTCGAAATTTTAGGTCTAGGTTCGTGACTTTTTTCTGGCTTTTATAAAACTACCTTTCTTATAAGGAATTGCCATCTTTTTAGTACTCTGCGAAGAAAAAAAAAATATTGAAATATTAAAATGAGAGTAATTTTTGGAAATTCGAGTAGCCAAGATGAAATTATATACAACTCTGTTACTTCTCTAAGAAGATCAGTCGGCAAAATGGGGAGCTCTTCTGAATAAACACTTTCAAGCAGGGTTTTTTAAGTAAGATCTTACCTTTGGAAGCTTTATTAGAAGATCTTTCAGTAGCTCTTCTTTTCGGAAGCAGACGAGAAGATGTTTTTCCCAAGAAACAGATGTCAAATTAAGGAAAAATTGGAGCAAGCTTGTTAGGGTGTGTCTTGAGCATAGTCAAATTGGTAGGTACTGCGTCATCATTAAATATTTCGTGAAAATTTTCCTTTTCTAAGAGAAACCATATCAGAAGGCATGAAACTTGAATACACTTTAATATATCAGAAAACCGCCTCTTAAGGCCTGCTAAAATTAAAAAAATCGATTTAGTGAGTACCGTTACTTGAATTCGTTGTAGTGCTGTTAAATTCTTCCGCATATAAGTGCTGTCTTTTTTCACTGCCACTAACTTGTTCTAACCTTTGTTTAAAGTTAATTTAGCTAAATTTTTTGTGACCATCTGGCCACACTGATGTACAGGTTAGCTTTTCCTTTCGCCCGACTGGGGACATCAGCTGCCTATGGAACTTTATTTTGAGTACCCAGCGCTTTTACGAACACCTTTATATGGATGACCTACAGTGAGCGTCTAAGTGAAGGCCTCGCGGGGCTACTACCTAACCCGACGTCTGCTTCGGTAACCGTCATCACCACTCGCACAAAAAAAATTTATTCTATCAGCAGTGCAATACTATTTTATGGCCACCGCTGGTACTTTAGGACACTTCATTCTCTCGCCTCTAACCTAACCTGTCTCAAGTCTGCTACAAAATTCGTACGAATTTCTTAAAATTTCAACTCCCTTAGATCAGACAGAAAGTTACACGATGCGCAACTTCTTAAGCGCGACAAAGACAAAAAAGTATTGGCTACCCAATTAAGTTAAATTAAATTATGATATTAAATACACTTTTCTGTTACAAATGCCCTTGCTGCTTCGACGTCCACTACGCTTTCTTTAATTTAATTTATAATTTATCAGCGTAACTTTTGCAATTTTTAAGTCACCTTACTGCACGCTCTCTTGATCTTTCCCTTTCTACTTACTTATATATGTATCTCGCGCGCTCGACCTTTTGGCGCACGCACGCTTCACTCTTGCTTCCTGCTCCTGGCCATTTCACTTCATGCAAAAATGCGCGCATCACATCTTCAGAGACCCTCCAATTACCAACAGCGTTGTTCAGAGCAGCAGCATCAATTGCGGGGGACAGCAAATTCCAGCTAAGGTCCGTCATTTCGTATTTTGTCATTTTTTATTCAATGAGCAAAGTTGCTGCTGCTCTTCAATTTATATTTAATTTTTTTCCTCGCCATTCACCCGCATTCTTCATTTTTTCCGTGCTGGCTGCTTGACTGATTTTGCATTTTTTTGCTTTGTTTTCTTCCACGAGTATTTAATGAGTGCGCGACTTTGATAATTTTCGTGTCTCTGCGCTTCAGTGGAACTCGCTGGCTGTGTGTTTGTTCGTCGTGTGAGTCCCAGACCCTACTCCCTCGGCACTCTTTTCATTCAATGCCACGATTTTGTTGGCCAAATTGTATTCAAATTTAATTAAAATTACAAAACTTGGCAACTGATTAATTCTGCTTGTGCTCCAGCGAAGCGAGAAGTAGTAGTGGAGAGGGCTGGGGTGCGCAAAGCTGAATAGCGCAAGTATTTATAAGTGGAAGAGCAGCCAACAATCGAGCGCTGGTGGAGCGTTGGCGGAGAGGCGCGTCGCGTGCAAGCGAATTCGGAAGAAAAGTAGTGGAAGTAACTTAACAATTTTGTATACAATTTCCGTTACGATTTAGTCACTTTAAGTGAAATTTAATTTGGTTTTGCTGCTTATCCGCCATTTTCGATTGCTTAACCCCTTTCCATCATCCAGCTCACTCGATGATTTCTACGCTAAAGTTCATTTAAATACAATACATACTCGCATATATACTGACGAGTATATAGAAACCGCATACTCACTTATGTATATATAGATACCAATCCGGCCAGTCAACCGTGCAACCATGCAACGTTGCACGAACGAAATCAACGAACCAACGGACGAGTGAGTCCAACGCAATTGCAAGGCTATGGGCCCAGGCCCAGTGGCATTTGCTTGCGGAGAGCCGGCAAGGGATTTGGGCATCTGAGATGGTGGGAGCGAGAAGAGCCGGGGAGGGCGGCATGGCAGCTTAGTCTTAGTGGCTACCAGTAGCGCATGAGCAACGCTACAGCTGCTGGCGACTCGCCCTTTGCACGGATGATTGTAGGTGGCTGTACACATCCACACCGCCATGGCAGCTGATTGTAAGCGGCTGGCTGGCTTTGGCACTGGCTGCCGCACCGTGCTACCTACTATCTTTACCTCTACCTCTGAGATTGGCTGCGCTGCGAATGTTGCTGATGGCTGCCATCAGCAGCAAAGTTTCCCCAATTTAATTTCATCATACTCCCGTGTGAGTTGCCGAAGGACGCGGGATGCTGGTGTACGCGAGCCTGTGTAGGCAAGTTTGTATGTGTCTGCGACATCCCTCCAACATGGAAAAGTCGCCGCATGAATCGCGCACACAGCTACATACAACCAAACGAATCGAACGACCGACCGGCCTGCCAACCAACCAAACAAGCAAGGATCTAGCCAGCTACCAACCAGGCTGCCAACATTCAGACGCGCATTAATGGAGTTGCCTTGTTATTTTAATGAAAATTGGAAAGTGCTTCCCATGCCATGAAAATTTAATTTTTAAGGTCCCGCCAAAGTGCGGCGAGCAGCCATTAGCAGCAGTTCGGCTAGTCGAACTCGAGCGCAGCTACATCTTTTGCTCGTCTAAAATCAACTTAAAGCAGCAGGCGAATTTCAAGCATTTTTAAAGCTTTCAAAAAAATGAATTGCTTTTACATAAGCAACATAATAAGCAAAGTTTTTACTTCAACTCGCTCAGCAGCACACCACTTCTTTGCGCTTCGCCCGGCTTCGCCTACTTCACACCTCTCGACAAAAGTCTTCTTCCGCTTCAGTTCTCATTTAAGTAAGACAAAGAAGAATACCCACTCATCTGCCTACTCTTCTATCCTGCAGCTGTTGAAAATTTACGGCTGTCTTTTCTAATTTCAGCGTACAACTTCCTCAATAAAGTTGCCACAACTCTCAGCGTTTGGCATCCTTCTTACTGGCGCACCCACACATACACTCCCACTTCACCTCAATCTTTGCCACGAGTATGTACATACTTGCATGTTGTTGCCGCCATTGGCAGACAGCAGTGGCACTAGCAAATTATTAATTGCCACAATTTGCCTGACTGGCACTGTGTTTAGCTGGCACCCCTTGAAGAAAGAAGTCTTCTATGCATCGGCAAGCACTTGAACGTCGTTGCGCTTGAATTTGC
>JAPVRG010283294.1:6562-19113 GCA_029783565.1 Rhagoletis cerasi
TTTATTAGCTTTTGTTGTAGTAGCACACATTTCTTCCTGATTTTTCGCATAAGCAAAGTCTAAATGTTGCATGGAAGTTGCCATATTGGCCGAATACTAGCAACAAGCTTGGGAGAACCTCGTCTTACCCTCAAAGTTGACTTAGCAAGTTATGAGCTTAGACCCGAGGGTAATATTAGAGATTGAAAAATTTCAAGAGGCGCATACAAAAGCAAAAATCTGTACTTCCTCTGGGAGGCATAAGTGTACATCGTAATTTCCCTTACGAGTGTTTTGGTCTACTTTGAGCACATAGCGCCAAAAAGTATGCAACGCAATATTGCTGACCCCTGCTTAACCGATACATAAAACACAAGCAAACAAAGGCGCAAAAAGGCTGCACATACGAATTTTTATGCACTTCTCAACCGCCCCAAGCCAGAGGTTATTAAAGTAAAACTACATTTCTATCAAAATTATGCTCAACTTTATTCATGCACGCATCGTCAGTTTGTTGTCTAATCGACTTCGAGTATCAAGGTGTAAGAGCGACTAGGGCATCGTCGATACATTTTCTTCTGACAGGGCTGCTCAAGTCGGCTTAACGAGCACAGAGCAGGAATCTCGACTTGCAGTTTTAAAAAGCCATTTTGGCCGGCGATAGATATGCGGCCGTGGAAGGAGCTGTGTGAGCGAACTCTCCATCTTGGCCAGAGTCTTTAATGGGCGCTGTGCTTAATAAATCCATGCAGTAAGACTTGAAGCAGCGTAGGCCGCTCCGGCTCAGCACATTCTTTATATTGGTTCATTCATGACAGGGCTAAGACCCAAACATCTCGGCGTGCATCTTCTAAAACTCCATGAGGACCTCTCCGGGCCGACAGCATCTGCACCTTCAGCCAGCGTTAGCTATAACAATTTCTTTTTGCTTCCTTATAACTTATAAGACTATCCATACGGGATATGACTTCAATTTAAAATTTCCAGAAAATTTATTTTTGGATCTATTATAAAAATTGTTAAGAAAAACTTCTCTAAAATTTATCACCAGTAAAAAAATGTTAGATGAACTTCCAACACATTCGAGGCTTAAGTCGCAATTGCATATTTTTAAAGCATTTACTCAAAAGCCTTATTTGTGTACACTTTTCTGTAAATTAAGAAAATTTACTCTTCTCTCGAATGAATTACATTTTAATGAAGACAATTAACAACCGCACACACACCATCAACAACTAACCACAGAATGGTCACTTCATTCTGCCGCAGACTACAACTTCAACGCGGAAATAGTTTTAAGCAAATAATTCATAAAAAATATGCTCCACTTTCCTACGACTAGTTAGTTAGTGCCGCCAGCTTGGCTTGGAGACAACAAAGTATGAGCGGAAATAAGTGGGGAAAAAATAGCAATTAGGCGAACAGAGGCAGCCACAAAAGTATGATTTCCAGCCGCACCCACGCGCACATACATACAGATTTTTAATGCTAATGTGCACGTCCGGCTACACTCAGCGGCACTTCATAGTTTTGTGCTATGGCCAGCTGCCACCCACCCACCACTTCGGCGCATTTCGTGCTCTCAAAAAAAAAGCAAGGAAAACGGCAAAATAGAAAACGCCAGTAGACTGACCACGGCAAAGCAGTCAGGCAGCGTGTAAATACACAAAATGTTCGCTCGCGCGCATTAAATGTGAGTGCATAAAATTACAAAATAATTGCAACAACAAACTCATAATTACAGTGGCTGCGCAGCTTACGCGAAAGTGGTTAAAAAGCTCAAAAGCAGTGGGGAAAGGAGCCTTCTGCTTTGGATTTTGGTGTTTCCTTTTAACAATTTTTTTTCTCAGGCATATCTACTGGCGCGTGGAGCTGAGTTGTTTTTTTTAAGGATGCAACACCATAACGCAAAAGGCACAGCAAGTAAAAAGCGACAGTCAAAGCAGCAGTTTAAGTGAATAAGTGCAGGCGGAAGCTGTCAGTGAGGGCGGGAAGGAAGAAGGGAAGGATGGAAGTAAAAACGCATGGTATGGCGTGAATGGCAGCAAAGCACTTTGTTGTTCGCTAAAGAAGAAATAATGGCTGGAGCAAAATTTGTATTATTGAGTTACTAACCAAAGCAGAAGATACACATTTTTCAAAAGGTTTTTAAAAGCTAAAAATTAAGCTGAAGACTAATTGGAATATAATTGTAAAAAATCAAGCGGATAAGGTGCATAGATTTCAGCTCAACTCAATTAAAGTTAAGGTTTTTGCATTGCAATGCAATTTGATGGATTTTTGTGCAATTCAGCGCTATTCAGCTTGCATAATATAACCTTTTACAAAGTCATGCCCCTTTGAATGTAAGAAAAAAAGTAATTATTCAGCGTTTTATCACAATTCAGCGTAATTCAGCAGCGCTAAATGAAATGTTTTGGCTGAAATACATTCGCAGAGGGAAACTTCTAATAATGTTAATACAATTAAATAGATTTTTGAGCAATTCAGCGCTTTTCAGCTTGCAGACTATAATTTAAACCAAGCTATATTATTTGTTTATGCTTCAGAAGAAAGTCTGTGCGTTCAGCTATTCAGCATCATTTAGAAAGTGAATAACGTATCTTCATTTTTCATAATTTCAAATCCCGAACCGCAAAGCTTTATGTACGTGTATAAGTGCAATTCAAATGCATTTGTTTGCAATTTAATGCAATTCAGCAGTACTTAGCTCGTTTCATATAACATCTCACTTAGCTCTATTGTTTTAAATTTCCAAGAAGAGTGAGTTTTAAGCAATTCAGTTTCAAAAAAAAAATAAAAAAAAATAATAATGAATACCTTATCCCGAACCTCGTAATTTTATTTAGTATTTCTATACATAAGTATTGCATTTTTGTGCAATTCAGCGCAATTCAGCTTAACTCATCAAAGTAAAAATTTTTGCTTGTTTCAATTTGCAATACAAAGTTCATTTTCAACACTTCAGCTCGATTCAGCAATTCGGCTCGTTTCTGTAACAAAAACACAAATTTCTTACCAATGTCATATAAATACTTAAACCTAATTAAGTTTTAGAAAACTTTGAAGTAGCTTAGCGCAGTTTAGTCAATGAGAGATATTTATGTTTTAAGCATTGCGCACCTTTACTTATGTTCTTTTTAAAAAGTATTTAGTACTACTTAGTGCGTTTTAGCACAATTCAGCGCGCTCTAAAGTAATTCAGCGCTTTTGAAAAAATAGTTTTGCACCGCATAAAAGTATTCAGCGTAATTTAATAAAGCGTAACTACTTAAGAAACCCTGTTACTTAATTTTTTTGCTACCCGCAGCTCAGCACTTTTACTGATTTTAAACGTCATTTCTGGTTTTAAAATGAATAAAGGAGTGCAAAGAAGTTTTTGATATATAAAAATAATACGCTAAGGTGTTTTACAAAACTTATTCAGCGTTATTCAGCGCACTATATCATAATTCAGCGCTTTTTTAAATTACAAAGCCTTTTTAAAAGTAATTCAGCCCTATTCAGCACTACATAGTTAATTTAATTATCCCTGTTTCTATCGCCCCAGCATCATTCAGCGTCTCTTAAACTGACTCAGCACTTTCTAAAATAATGCATCCTTATTCAGCACCCTTCACTTTATTTAGTAACAGCTTTCACAACTATATTCTCTTACAAATTTTCGCATAAAATTCGTTTGTCAGCAATTCAGCGCTTCTTTGCTGAATTAAAACATCTCTGTTAATCTGATTTCACACCCTTATACCTCTTTATCCGAGCTTTAGTTCAAAAGGACGAGATACTTAATCTTTTGTTTTGGAAGATAAAACATATTTTGAACATTTATTTAAACCGGTCTACTCTGAAAACTTAAAATGAGATTCGAAAAGCAGCGAACACAGCCACAATGCAATAAACAGAAACATAATGCAAGTAATTGTATATTTTGCATTAATTAGCGAAAGCTTACACTACAACAGACATCATCCTTCACCGCTTTTCATAAAATATTGCGAAATGTTGCGCATACGCCTTGTCGCACCACTCACTCATAAACTCGCTGCCAGCCTCTGTGATGCTTTGCCTCCTGCTGCCGCCACAGCTGTACTAAAGTCTATTGTGCCAGCTTGCCTGTTATCTGTGGGCGCTGTTACCTTTTAATTGAAGCGTTTCTTTTTCACCCGCCTTCTCTCCAACTGTCGAGCTGTGCTGCAACTCAACTGTATACTTCCGCTATTATAATTACAAGCAGCTGTCGCTTGTCGCAACTAATTTGTAAATTTTTAAACTATTGTGGCAGTGACGTGTTGCACGAAGCCACCGCAACCACAAGCACCAAAGTTGCAATAACAGCAATGCCTTTTTGAACAGCCATCGCAGCGTTCGACAGCGTCACTTTAAAAGCACTACAATTTACACTTTCCTTAACGAAGCAGCGAGCCAAAGATTAATTAGCAGAAAAGCGCGAGCAAGGAGAAAGGGCGGGGGTAGCCGTGTAGCTACGCGCGTCAACCAGCCGAGGGAAGACAATGCATAAATCAAAAGTATGTGGCAAAAGTTTATAAATTTTCTTTTGCAACTAAAATGCAAGGCTGTCATACCTCAGGGATTATGGGAGCTGCTGCAAGTAGGCTGGCTGCTGTGCGCGCGTGTTTGTTTGTGTTTGCGCCTGTGTGTGTTTCTGACAATATTTTCGTTACAAAGTTTCGCCACCACAAACTTATCTGATTACCTACTCCATATTTTATGCAGCTACGACAGCAACTTTATTTTCGTCTTTTGTGTCGTGGTAAGCATATAAGCGATAAGAGTTTCGTTTCCGATTTTATTTTAAAACCAATTTCAAAGTACTTTCAACATTCGCTAATTAATCACACGAAAGTGGCGCAAAGCTTTAGGAGCGCTGCAGGTTCTATTGGAGAGGTGTAATCATGAAAGTAAGGTACAGTGGACACAAGCTTCTACTAAAGAATGCGTTGCAAGGTGTAGTCAGGGTTAGAGTGGAAATTTCCTTTTTTTGATATCATAAATTAGAGAACTTAAAATCGAACTAGGCACAAAAGTAGCCAACAAAACTTTAGCCGCACAAAACTCCATTGCTGTCAGCCATCAGCGCGAT
Organism: Rhagoletis cerasi; assembly: GCA_029783565.1. Lineage (NCBI taxonomy): Eukaryota > Metazoa > Arthropoda > Insecta > Diptera > Tephritidae > Rhagoletis > Rhagoletis cerasi. The sequence continues at coordinate 11,643 of JAPVRG010283294.1, forward strand.
AAATCTTAAGGTGTTGCTTTGTTATTACTTCGTCTGCATTATTTGTATAAAAACACTTTCAGTTGTCAGCTGCTAAGGCACTTATTTACATATAAATGCCGTCGCGGTATTTGAACTTGGAATGCAGGCTGGCAACTGACCTTCGCAGCTGACATGGAAAGAAATTCCAAAATAAACTTTTTATAGGAAAATAAATTTCATGAAACTAAAAAAATATTTACCAAAAAAATTTCCAAATTTATTGCACAATTTAACTTATGGTGCCATTATGGCTATAGTAGTGAAGAACGAAATGGCGTGTGGATAGTTTTGTACTGAAAGGTGTAGAGTTTCTTTTTTCGCTCGACAACCAACATAAATTTTTGTGAAGAAAATCATAAGTACTTGCATAAAAATGTCCAATATTTATGTCCATATATTTTTGGTAATTTTCCATTGCATTACACTTAAATTCTAGCAGCTTATTGCACGAAAGCACGCAAAGCGGCTGCACTGAGTTCGCTGGAAGCTTTAATGTAGAAAGGAAAGTGTGACTGTTGCCAACTCAGTTCCATACCAAAAGCCCCATTCATTGCATGTGTTTATATGACCCCCCCCCCCCCAGCACAAAAACAAAGCAATAACAATCACATATATCAGCTATAATAATAGTTATAATAAAAATAATATTTTCCATATTTTGGATTAAAACGCGCCTTATGCCACCTTGGCAGCAAAACAAAAACAGCAGCGGCGAGTCATAATAATAATAATAAGTAATAATAAAAAAACAACAAATAACTAACAATTGTAATCCGTAGTTTTGTGAGTAGTAATAACACTTATACGCCCACGCGCCTTGAAGTATGTTACCTTTCTGCCCTTGCACGCTGCTTTGCCGCGCAGTCAAGCAGCTAAACAGCAAAATGCTAAAGTTTTGTAATTTTCATTGCAAATACAAAACAAGGACCTTGCGGCAACCTTCAGCGAGGCGAGTAAGTGTTGCAAGGCATAGCCGCGCAGCAAATAGTTAAAGCGAAAATGCAAGTAAGACCGCAGCAGTGTAGAAAATCGAGAGAACTTTGTCAAAGCTGGAAAAAAATGCAAAAAAAAATTACAAAATTTTATTAACTACTTATAAGTCACTAATTTTGCAAGGCAGTTTCTCATTACAAAGGTATCGCAAGCACCTATATACATAAAGTCTGGCCGTTAGTCTTTCCATATGACATGCTCTGAAAAGGGGGGAGCAGGAGAGTAGTTTTTGTTTGGTAAACAGCTTTAGAAGATCACTTTTCGTTGGCAAGGCTGTGCGACTTATATTCGAGACTCACAAACTGAGCATAATTTCCCTCATTTTGTGAGCATACGAATGCAATTCCCAACCGTATTTTAAAAACTTTTTTGAAGTCCACAAGTCTCTTATTAAATCAAGCTCCACCTCCTTAAGAGCCAGGTTAGATTAGGTTAGGTTGAAGCGGCTGCATTCAGCCATTGTAGGAGAGAGACCCAGTAGATCCGTTGTGATACCAGTTAAGAGCTCGAATTCGAACCCGTCCGTTCAGCTAGAAGTAGAACCAGTTCGTTAGATTCAGCAAGCGCAAGAATTCTTAAATGCCTGCTTCATTTAGGTCGGCGAGACAGGCAAATAAGTGGTGGTGAAATGAACGTCTTCTCGCCAACGAAAGGGCAGCGCAGTGACAGAGGTAGTGTTCCACACTCTCAATTTCTTCTACTCTGCTAGCATGCCTTCCCATTAAGCAGTGGCGAGTAATAATACCGGTCACCAGCCTTAGTAGAGGGCTTTCCAACTTAATGAGTGCGTTGGATCTTTTCTTGTTGAGGCTGAGGCAGATTTGCCGAGTCGTCCCACACGTGAGTTCATCCGACCGTCTTTTATTTGCCTTCTCGACGAAGTGAGTCTTGAGCCATGCCTTACAAGTGGATAGCGGTATGCCCGCTGCATGAGTAGAGTTGACGTCAGACAGGGTGGTTCCCTTCCTCGCAGGCTCATCCGCTACACAGTTGCCGCGAATGTATCTGTGGCCTGGCCCCAACACAATGTGGGTGGTAAACTTTGACGCTAAAACGTTAAGGACTTTCCTACATTCCGCGGTTATTGACGAGGTTTCATAGCAATCCGCTTGGCTATCGGAGTATTTAGTAACTGAAGAAAGATGAAGAGAATATTCGATGACCCAGAGTGCAGCTTCTTTTATGGCCGCGAGTTCTGTCTGGAAGAGACTGCAGTGGTCTGGCAGCCTAGAGCAGAGGTTTAATGAGAGGTCCTTCGAGTGTATCCCACTCCCCACTCTTAGATTTAGTTTAGATCCATCCGTGTAGATGGCTATGGAGTTAACTTGCAGGCCCCAGGCCGAGTCGTCCTCCCATTCTTTCCTCGTAGGGATGCGAGTGGAGAACTTGTTCTCGAGCTCCGGGGGTGGTGTTGTGTAATCCGGATACCTAAACGTATCGGAGTAGTTGGTTAGAATGTTGCTGTGACCGAATCTGGTGTCTTTCCATTTTTACACTGCGTTACAGCTCGCCTATAGCTTCCCAAAAAGGTTTAAGTGCGGGCAGAAAGTTTAGTAGTGTTTCCATTGCTTTGGTGGGTGTGGAGGGCAGGGCACCTTTGAATAGCATGCATGCCGCCCTTTGCCTTAAGAGCCAGACTCTTCTCATGGAATGGACGAGCTTTGAAGCACAAATTTTGCAATACTTATGCCTGCCCGTTTGAATGCTCTAGTAAAGTCATAAGTACTAGTTGTAAGGTAAGAACTACTCTATTAAAAATGTTCATCATACGCCATGTCGACCTTAGCGAAACACTATTGGCTAATATTGCTTGTAAATATTATGATGCATTTTTATGCATAGTATTAATAAATATTCCCTTGAAATCCAAAAGAGTTTTATAAATCGTGTCTAAACTAACGAAATGACTCGAGTTTTTCAGTTTTTCTAATTAAAGAATATGTAAAGTAGTCAAGAAATTCCATATCGAGTATATATCGTGTCCTTACCGCCACAAAAAACGTAAGCGAAATTTTTTTAAAATTTTGTTTTTGATGCAGAAATGCTTCTACAGCATCTAGCTTTAAAAATCTGCTGCAAGTATTAAGTAGTAAGATACGCGGGTATCAGCTATTATGGTATAGGTATGCAGTATACGTTTTTAATTTCATCAAAATCGGATTTTCTTAATAACTCGACTCCGGCGCCATCTAGCGAATCCCTTTTTTTGTAGAAGTATCTCTCATCACACCTGCAGATTTTTTGAACATCTCGACTAATGCGCCACCTAGCGGATTAAAATATAGTCTATATCCGTGCCGCACGATTCTAAAGATTGGTTGAAATTAAGTAATTCTAAGCCTATGCGTGTACATAATAAAAATTACCATCAAAAATGACCGCCCTCGTCTTTAATATATCAAGCGACCCGGTAAGTGTTCGAACTTAATGCACTGCAATATTCAGCTCGGGAAGTGGACTTCAGCTGTACCCTACGTTGGCTAAGCATTGCCTCAGTCGTACCAAACCCACTTAATGCTTCAGAAAATATTATCTTGGAAAAATTACGACTTTTCCTCCCGCAAGTAATTTTAATGTACAAATTTATGCTTCCACTTTCACAATCCTAAAAATATAAATACATTTTTTGGTTAATTTTGTGCATGTCAGACGCAATTAGCCAAAAGTCAGCAGGTCGCTAACACCAAGTTTCATAGACTTCGTCAAACTCACTTTCATTGGCTCGCCCTCCTGGCTGCCGCTTGCCCTCAAAACTAGTGCTAAAGTCAGTGGCTTTAATATTCGTCCTACACTGCGCCACTAATTTTTGTTATTATTCACTAACTTTTTGCCATTAGTCTGCTCTAACACGCCGCCCCTCCACGTAGGCCAACAGCACCTACACGTTTTCCGCAATTTTCGCAGCGACTTCATTTGCGCACGAATTACAATGGTCAACAACAGCTATTAGAGCAAAGAACAGCGTCAAAGTAGTGTTATAAAAGCAATAAAGAGCGTGCAAAAACAAACCAAAAAAAAACATCGAAAAAGTAGTCCAGTGATAGCTCGGCGAATGCTAAAGAAAAACAGACAACTTTAATTGTTTGCTGACAACAAAAATTTGCGAAAATGTGACAATTCGCTTTTATTGGCCATTCAAATGTGTACCTAAATATGCGTATATCTACCTACTTATGTATAAGTACATATGTGAAAACTAATATCGACAATGTCGCTGTTCACAATTTTCTTAAGCATACTCACTTTAAATTTTTTCCCATTTGCTCTGCACTCTTTCAACTGACGTCATTAAGCGAAAGTGGCATAACATGTGTAAGTCGGCAAAGGATAATAAATTCGTATAAAAACATACACGAACGCCCATTTGCATACACATACATATGTGTACAAGTAGTTATATGCAAACACATGTTTCTCAAATTTTCATGCTCGTACTATTTGCTTTTGCATGTAAATACATATGTATGGATGTATGTATGTATGTGTGCAGCTCATTAATATTAAACGCCACTCGAGTCGTCGTGCCACTTAGGATGAGAGCCAGTCATCCAGTCAGCGAGCCAGCCAACCAAGTGCGACAGACAACGAGCTGAGAGTGATATCCTTGCGCTGGTATGTGTGCGAATGCGTGCTTGTGCGTGCGTGTCTTTTGTATGCCACAGCAATAACGAAAGCAGCAACAAATCTGTTTCTAGCTGCCGTTCTCACTGCATTTCCTTCCTCGTTCAGACCTGCTTCCACAAATTCATTTATTTCGGCTCTTCTACCGGCGCGTTACTACAAAGTAAGTGAATATATAAATATATACTTGTTTGTAGAAGAAAAAAATAAGAAAGTTTTATGCGAACTTCAGCTGCTAGTGTAAACAGCTGCTTTCTTAGCGTGAATAACTTGAGACTTAGTTATTGTACGGCATCACTCAACAGCGTTTCTTGGCCACAGAGGAGTTGAGTGCAAATTTTCGCTTCTCGTGTGTATCTGTGTGAGTTCGTGAAATGTTTTCAAAAGAAAAATCTTTGCTGTGTCACCAGAAATATTTCACCTTCTCAGCTTTAACTGTGTCAGATGAAACTAATTGCTTTAATTAGCGATATCAGCAAAAATGGAACAAAGGATTTGATTGGATTTGGTTTTAGCTGAAAGCTTCTGTGGAATCGAAAATGTTCTACGTTTCACGCGGAAGCCAAGTGTGCTGTTTGCAGTAATGTAAATCACACTAAAGCAAAACGAGCCTTGTTATCGCCTATGAAGTTTATACAATTTGGTAACCATGCCTTTTTATTACTTGCCAAATAGAAGAAGAAACCGCCTTTAAATGGTAAAGTCTGAAGAACTTCTTGAAGCTTTCTACATCTTCTCGTGCGACAAAAACCAAAAAATTTCAAAACGTACGAAACAATCAATATCTTCACGAAAGTAGGAGCCAAATATAGTAAAACTGCGTTTTTAGTTTTTTAGTTTTTTTCTCTGACGTCAGGATTTTTTTAAAAGGACTTTGAAATTTCAAGGAAATTTCTGATTCAAAAAATGATTTAAAAAATGCAGCGCAATTTAGAATAATTTAGAATAAATGAAAGAGAAGGTACTGGAGAACTGAAAATAATTGTTTTTTTGGCTCACAAGGACAAATAGGAATTGAAAATGCCCTTTTCATTATTTTTTATTTTTTTACGCTAATGAAGTTAAATGGACCAGATTCGTATCTTTAACATAAATTTTGTTTAATAAATTCAAGTATAAAATTTTAAAGGGACATTTTCAAAACCTATTCGTCCTTATGCACCCAAAAATTTAATTTAATTCTTACAAAAAAAATTTAAGTTATCTGCATACATAAATTAGACGATTGCACCTCCTAAAAAAGATTTATCATATATGAAGTTAACAAAAAAACAGAGGCCCAAGTATGCTTCATTGTATCTCACATTGTCTGTAACAACATGGCTGACTCTATTTTTAAATCTGATTCGATCCCTAATAAAAAGGTGGAATGAAAACCCCATTTACTTAACTTAGCCAACAGAGCACTATGTGAAACTCTATTAAAAGCTTTAGAAATATCTGTGTAAATTGAATCCTCTTGGTAGCCAGTCGAAGAAGATGAAATACAGTTTTAAAAAAAAAAACCGGTTCAGAAGGAGACTTTTCGAAACACATCGGCTCTCAAGCCTTCGTCGTCTCCATATTGGGCGCCTCTGAGCGCCGATATAAAGTAAACTTCAGCTCGGCCTTCAGTATGAACAGCACACAACCACTATATCCGGACACGATTATAAAAATAGCACCTAGAAGATCGCAACTTGCCTTACTCTAAGTTTAATTTCAGATATATCGAAAAATATCTAAAAATCACTATTGGAGAAATATCTAAAAATATTGATAAATAATATTGATATAATATGATGATGACTTCAGACTGAAGTCGAAATATCGGCAAATAAAAACCAATGCAAAATCAAAAATTGTATTTGTGGCCTTGAGCTCGAAAACTATAAAATATTGTTTAAAACAAACGGCCAATAAATTATAGGATAAAATATTGATAAATATTTATGTAGATAGTATTGATAATTATTTCGATAACATTTTGAAAAAAATCCATAAAAATCTATATCAGAATTATAAAATATCAAATGGTATTCCGGTCACCAATCACAAATTGGCGAAGGTTTCGATAAATATTGCGATAAACTAAAAATCGCAGAAAAAACATTTCGAAAACGGTGGTGATAATACATATATTGGAAAAATCGATATACTTAATTTCGATAAATATTTCGATAAAATAAAGAGAGATTTGAGGACACCATTGGTGAACCAAATATTGTTAGAAAAATATCGAAAACGGCGCCGATAATTTGGTATCGATATTAAGTAATGGAAAATATATCGATAAATACATGTATCAATGTTTACGTCGATAATTCTATCAATAAAAGTAAAGTATGTTTACAAAGATATCGATAACTATGTATATATGTACAGTAATCTGCATATACAGGGTGTCCAAGAAGTAACACGACAAACTTGTGGAGAGAATGGGTGGGGGTGAGCTCCCTGATAAACAAACACTTTTCAGGTAAAAGTGTCACCGCTTTTAAATTTTTTTCTTTGAATGTAAGAAATTTCCACCTTTTCACGTATTTTCTTTAAAAAAATTAAAAAGTAAAAATTGTACATGCAGTTAAAAAAAATACATGAAAAGGCCTGATTTTTTTAAGTTCAAAAAAATTTTAAAATTTAAAACAGTGACGCTCTTACTTGAAAATTGTTTGCTTATCAGGGAGTTCATTTGCGCTCTACAATTCAACATTTCACACTGCCATTCTTGCGTTTAAATTCACCTGTTCCGCGGCTCGGCTGCTCGGCTACCCGACTGACTGCTCAGCCGCTTGCCTGCTCGCTCACAGTTTGTTTTAATTTTAATTAAAAAATCAATAATCAACGACCTTTTTCT